>CAUYQV010195493.1:0-11593 GCA_963574575.1 Galagoides demidoff
TTAGGTGTACGTGGCTGGCGCCCCAGCTGACTGAGCCACAGGTGCTGAGCCGGAAAGAGAGACTCTTAATGCCACATGTTGGTATTTATATTTTGTACTTTTAAAAACAATCTATACCTATTTTTACTGAGCATTCAATAAATTAAAAATTACTCATTGAGCCTTGGAGTTCCAGTGTACCAACATAGTTTGTCTTCACAGGGAACTTTTATTTTTGAGACAGAGCCTCAAGCTGTTGCCCTGAGTAGAGTGCCATGACATCACAGCTCACAGCAACCTCCAACTCCTGGGCTCAAGCAAGTCTCCTGCCTCCACCTCCCAAGTAGCTGGGATTACAGGTGCCCTCCGCAATGCCCAACTATTTTTTGGTTGCAGCCGTCATTGTTGTTTGGCGGGCCGGGGCTGGATTTGAATCCACCAGCTCAGGTGTATGTGGCTGGCGCCTTAGCTGCTTGAGCCACAGGCGCCGAGCCCTTCACAGGGAACTTAAATCAAGTTATTTAAAAAAATTTTTTTGTTCAGTAAGGCAGTTATTATGAAATTTATTAATTTTTGGATTTATTCATTAATTCACTATGTTTTTGATGAGATTCTGCTGTACCTGGCACTGTGCTAGGAAACACAATGATAACCAAGATAACTGTGCCTCTTGCTTATTCCACTTGGAGCTTAAGGTCTAGCTGTTTATGGTAATCTTAAAATACAATGTGTATTATTAATTCTTTCACTCAACAAACATTTACATAATACCTTCTACATGCTAAGTAGGGATGAAATAACTGAAACTAGAGAGGTAAAATGGCTTAACCATAATTAGTTAGTGAGAAAGTTCAATCTAAAACCCAGAAATCTTTTTGCGACCTTCTCGCTTGATTGCATTGTCTTTTAAACAATGCGAAGGATAATTAGAATCACTTTCTAAACATACCTTGCCAAGGTAAAAGAGGCAGCATCAAAATTGTCATCTTAAATGAAGCATAGAAAGTTAAGCTGGAAAATTCCTCTGGTTGTTAAATCTAACATTAAGTTTTATATTCCAGGGGGCAAAACTAGCCCACATATTTTTAGCTCAAAAGACTAGGGCTCAATCAAACTGGAAAGTTTGCAAATGAATAAATATGAGGACTCGAGTGCTTAGAGAGAAGTAAAAATTCTAGGATTTGTGCAGGAAAGAGTGCAGATTAGTACTCCTGTAACCATTTGCTTGAAATAGCTATTTGTCTGTTGTATACTTTCCCAGAGAGTCTGAGTATCCTACGTGCCTGTAAGGCTGCAGTTCTGTGGGCAATTGTCTTGTTGTTTATATCTTTCTGTTCTTTAAACCTTTAAAAAAAATTCTTAGTTTTTCTGAAGTCTGTCTTGACCTTGCTTTACCCAATATCTCGGACTCATTCAGATTCAGAAGGACAAGAAAGGAGGCTTTAAGGCCATCAGATACAGAACCATTAAGCTGAAGGGGCTATAAATTTCTAAATAGCACGAATCCTCAGAATTGGGAGACAGGGTTGGAAAATGTCATTTTCTGGGATTGTAACTAACAAGCATAACATGATAGGACATTAGTCACCTAGTGGGAATAATCTTAGCAAATAGCATAGCTTAGAGAAGCAAGGCAATAATGAAGACAAAGAAGAGGACAAATACAGTTGAATAAATCAAAGAAAGAAAGAAACTGGGGAAAGTGGTAGGGGGTCAGGAGAAGACAGGGGACAGAAGGTTGCCTTTGGCTGGATGAGTTGGTCTTAGGAAGTAAAGGTGACTGCAGGCTCAGAAGGAGGTCTTCCCTCTCCAATCTGCACAGATTCCAGGTGGCTACGCGAAGGCTGGAGAGTACTTGGGAAAGAGTTGAGAGTAAGGCTTTCTGTGGAGTCCCCTCTGCTCATTTGGGATGAGAATTCTTGTATGGAATTTTATCCCTCGAATGGTATTAATCAAATTCTACCTTGCAAAGTAGTTATAAGTTCACTGAGTGACCTGCCTGGAATCTTCTAGACTGTGCTGTGAAGGAATCGATACATTCTTAGTTCTACTCACATACATACAGTTCCAGCTATAATTTCTGGCACATGGCAGAGAGTCACTGAATGTTTTTGAAAGTTCAGTCACCTAACTGGGACATGAGTGAGAGTGTGACTCTATCTGCAGCCCGGAGTGAAAACTTGGAACGTGCCGTTCTCTTTTTACTGCATGTAACTCCCTCAGTATTGATGCTTCTGTTGTCCTGATTGTTTTTACCTTTGAATGTAGCAAATGGTCAAATATCTCAATATTGGAAAACTAATCTCCTAATGAAGACAGAAAAAGGCGAAAACAACAAGATGGTGACAACATGAGCTTCAGAAGAAATGCTGTTAAGGGGAATTCATTCTGCCCCAGGTGGCCTCCCTGGAGTGTGTGTGAGCAGACCAGGCAGCATGAAGCATTTTTATATTATCATTTATGTTTGAATATGTTTGTTGTTTTCTTTTTCTTTTTTTTTTTTTTTTGAGACAGAGCCTCAAGCTATCCCCCTGGGTAGAGTGCCATGGCATCACAGCTCACAGCAACCTCCAACTCCTGGGCTCAAGGAAGTCTCCTGCCTCTGCCTCCAAAGTAGCTGGGACCACAGGTCCCCGCCACAATGCCCGACCATTTTTTTTTCTTTTTTTGGTTGTAGCCATCATTGTTGTTTGGCGGGCCCCGGGCTGGGGATTCGAACCCGCCACCTTAGGTGTATGTGGCTGGCACCTGAGCCGCTTGAGCCACAGGTGCTGAGCCTGTTTGTTGTTTTCTTTGTAAAGTAGTTATCACAGATTTCCTGATTGTGTCCTTGGTCATATACATACGTGCCAGAGTTTACATATATAGCTCAGTTTGAAGCTACTTAGAAATATGCTCATTTTCAAAAAAATGAAATCAATGTCAAAGTTGCAAATCATTTTTTTGTTGAAATAATGGCACTAACAGACAGAGCGTGCCAAAAAAATGTATAAACATTTTAAGCAAGGGAAAAAACTCTATTAAAATTGTAATGCTCACTTTATACCAATAATGCAAGATGAATTGTTGGACACCTCTTGTAATTGCAGAAGTCAAATGTGACTTGAGTATTACAAATTTAATACAGTTTTTTTCCCTCTCTTAAGATGTGTTTACATTTTTTTTTTAGCCCTGTCTGCCCTTTTTTTTTTTTTTAACCCAGCTGAGTTCTCAACCAACTCATCATGAAAACAGAGAGCTTGGACTCTGCAACTGATGGCCCAAGTTTAAATCTGAGCTCTACTCCTGACTAGCTCTGTGACAAGTTGCTTAACCTCTCTGTGCTTTAGTTTCCTGATATATAAATTGGAAGTGATAATACAAAAAGTTTGTTATAGAATGAGCTACTTAGTCATTAGAACAGTGCCTGACACATAGTAAATGTTGGCTATTATTATTAACAATAATAATGATTACTAATAATATCAATGTCAAAATCTAATTAAATATTAATTATATAACTTTTGAGTTTTTTTAATTTTTTCAAGTTAATATGAGGGTACAATTATTAGGTTACATTGCTCTCGCTTCCAGGGTAAAGTTCCATTTATAGAAGAGCCCCTCATCCAGGGGGCGTGTTATATACCCTCACAATATGCACATAGGTGAGATCCTGCCTGGTGTCCTCCCTCCTTCTGCCAAATGTCCCCCCCCCCAGCCCCCCTTCTTCCCTTTACCCCCAAACTGGACTATATTAGTGTTTTATTGTTCTTATGAGCGTGTAATTGTTTATATATTCATTTCATATTACTATGGAGTACAATTGGATATTTATTTTTCCCTTCTTGCGATACTTTACTAGGAAGAATGTATTTCAACTCCATTCAGGTAAATAACAATCCATGTATTTTAAAATGTAGAAAGAACCACTGTCAGTGTTTTTCAACCTTTTTTATCTATGGCTTACTTGAACCTATAGTTCAACTTCTGTGGCACACTTAAAATATGTTGATCAAAGAAAAAAGAGTAAAACAAAAAGTATACTTACTGTACTCTGAACGTCTTTCAAAAATAATTTAATTAATGATCTTTAAAATTTTTCGTGGCACCCCTAAGATCCTCTCATGGCATATCAGTTGAAAATCACTACATGGTGTGTTATAATAGCAATTGTTGACTGAGAAAATGCATAAAGATAAACGCTTTTATAAATTAATGTTTTGAAAGATATTTTGTTAATAGAATCCCCACATATAAATCTCTACCTGTTTGAATCATAGCCACATGGATGTGTCTGCGTGTGCTCACATGTGTGCGTGCACACATACACAGACAGCTCGCTTGTTAGGTCTTTACATGAAATACAGTGAGTGTCTGAGTTTGTGGCCCTTGCAGGCTCCTGGGTATGTGCTATACTCAGTCTGTGAACCACTGGCTTTGCAAACCTTTCTGCTTACTCTGTATATCAGTCTTCTAAATCAGTACAGAGCCTCCTCTTTAAAGAAATTCCACTGGTTATAGAAAAACTTCAGGCTGTGGTTGGTTAAGAATCAAATACACTGTAACATAACCCGCAGGAGTGGTACACATCTCCCTTAGGCTAGTGGGTTGCTCCAGGATTCCAGAGACCTCAGACCCTAAGGGGAATAAGTGAGGGGAGAACTAAGGGCAGTTTTGTGGCCTGCAGCAGATGAGACGGTAGAGTGTTTACAGACCCACAGCAACCTTGTGAGAAAGGTGGTATTATTGTCCTTTTCTACAGATAAAAACTTGAGGCTCAGAGAGGTTCAGCAACCTGCTCCAAGTCTCTCAATAAAAATGAGATTCAAATCCAGGGCTAGTGGACACTTGAGTTCTAAATTCTATGCTATTGTCCTTCCAGTAAGGGTTCTTCTTTTAAGATATACTGAGGATGAGGATTGTGCAGAACTTTTGTTTGTTTCTTGTATTTTTATTTTCCATCCCCCCAGAAGACAGCACATCAGAGTTAGCAGAATATAGGCAGAGACCCAGAGCACAGCACATCTATGGAACAGAAAGAGAGAGACAGAGACAGCAGAAAAATAAACACAGCTCTGCATCCCAGAAGCCAGCAGCAAAGAAAGGTCTGGGGGTCGTCCATGTAATTCCGCACAAGCCAGAGAATAAAAACTAGGTCGTTCAGATCAGTGGCTCAGGCACCGCTGTTCTGTGAAGATTAGGCCTCCTGTGTCTGCTTAAATGCCTGTGGGCAGTAAGGTGAAGCAAGCAGGCCCCAGGAGCAGTGAGGAAGAGGCCTTTCCCCATGGGGGGTTATCTTTCAAAGCATGTGGGGGTGGATAAGGGAAGGTCCTGTCCAGATCAAAGAATGCTTGCTGAAGGGTTAGAGAGGAGGGGAAAGGAAACAGAGTTATTGAAAGACTAGAAAAGGAAGGAGGCTGACAACTGATATTCATCAAGCCCTTTAGGCGGGTTGACCAGGGCTGGGACAGGGAGTGTGGGGAGGAAGGTAATCCTGGTTGATAGAGGCTACTCCTTATCTTTTGCAGTTGCAGTAAACTCTAGGTCTGGTCTGGTCTTAGGTCAGTATTTTCTAAGATATTTACTCATATTGCTGGCACCTGGCTTTTCAGTCTCTTTTCTGAGTTCCCTTCCTCTCATCTTATTCTAGAGTTTTTTGTTTTCCTCCTTTCGGGGGACACTCTGCTATTGTCTTATTCTATCAAGCACTATTCCTGTGAGTGAGGTGTTTCTTTGGTCTCAAATCCCCTCTGCTGAGTTCCTGATGACTTTGCAAAGGACCAACAATATGCGAAGATGCACAATTATTATTATTATTATTTTTTGAGACAGAGTCTCACTTTGTTGCCCTTGGTAGAGTGCTGTGGCATCACAGCTTGCAGCAGCCTCAGACTCTTGGGCTTAAGTGATTCTCTTGCCTCAGCCTCCCAAGTAGCTGGGACTACAGGCACCCGCCACAATGTCCGTCTATTTTTTGGTTGTAGTTCCCATTGTTGTTCGCAGGCCCGAGCTGGATTCGAACCCGCCAGCTCTGGTGTATGTGGCTGGCACCCTAGCCACTGAGCTACAGGTGCCGAGCCCACAGTTATTTTTTGAGACTCCACAATGTGGCACTGGGAAAAGTACAATAGATGAAGTATAGATCTTCTTTTATGGAGGTGCCCTCCTCTGATGAAGGGGACCTTTTAGAGAGGAAACAGAATTACAAAGTAATATACTAACGTATAAAATGTACTGTAAAAGTATCATATGAAAATCATATGAAAATAATACATACTGCAGTATAGCAAACTATACTGCTGGATGTAATCCATTATATTGGATTATATTCTCAAGACCCCCTACATCCCGTGCCAAGAAAATCCATTACATTTCAGGGAAATTCCATCTGCTCGGAAGGTCAACTCAGTTCACTTGCCTTGTATCAGAATAGCTTAAGACTGGAGGAATGGCAAGGTGGAGGGGGTGAGCAGAGGGCTATGAGCTGACTCTGTCCCTTCTGTGAACAGAAGACAGTGTTGGCCCAGGACTGGTTTCTCAGTCCACTTGACCAGGCCCCTTAGCTTTACGGAAGTTCAGAAGAAATGAAAAGTTACAACATGGAATGTAATTGTGCTTTCCCATAATGAAGAGAAAATTCCTTGATTCCAGATCCTCTTCCTCTCTGTTAAAGGAGAAATTACTCAACGGTACTTGATAAAGCATGGAGAGGGAGACTGTAGTCAGGACCATCAGGGTTGGTATAGAGATCATTGCGGGGGGGGGGGGGATGGGGGGGTTGAGGGGGGGTGGGGGGGGGTGGGGTTCTGGAGTAGGGAAGAGAGATTGATTCCACTCTGAACATAATGTGGGCACATGGGAATTTATAGCCAAGGAGCACAATAGGGGTCAGTGCCTAGAATATTGCTAAGAGGAAACATCAAGGGTAAGGGGGAGCGGGTTCTAGTCAAACCAATCGAACAGGATTCTTGCTGAAGACAGACCAGGGTGATCAGACATCACCTGGGGGGTGGCAAAGGCTGAAGAACTTGATCAGATATGGAGGGTGAAGAGATGGGAAGGTAGTTCTTGCTAAAGTGACAGAGCAGGTTCTTTGCTAAAACTGGATTTTACAAGGAAGTATACAGATGGCCTAGAGAGTTTAGGAGACACACTAAAGAGCCTGGAGCCCGGAATGCTGCGGGCAGTATCTGAGAATAATAAATACTGATCTAGGGACAGAAGAGACCGCTCTCCATGGGAGATGGAATCAGGACATTTTCTCTTTATCAATGCAGAAGTGCTGTTGAGTGTGCTTTACCCCAAGAACAGCTGACATGTGGAAAGACAGACTTTGCCAAAGGAGGAACCAAAACGTGGCACCAGCTTTTGGAATCATAGGTTAACTGCTACCAATAGACAGAAATGAGAACGCTTTGGGATAAAAATTTGCTAATAATAGGAAGAGCCAACCTATCTTTAGGATGTCATCTGTGTAAATGTCATCTATTAAAATATCTTTATTTATTTCAAAGTTAAGAAATAACGCAAAAGAGACAGTAAATTATTGTGTAAATAGCTTGTTAGAGAAGGATTTCAATGAAAAGTTAACCAAAAACATGAATGGAAAATAAATACTTTTTGAGAAAACTGAGGGTATATTTTCCTGTTATTATTCTTTTTTTTTTCTCCCTAGATGAATACTTTAAACTGAAGTGAGATTTCTGAGAAGGGAGACTTTCAAAAGTCTCCAGAATCCCCAAGGAAGAGGGTTGACTCATTCAGAAATGTTGGGAGAGAGTAAGTGGCCACAGACAGACATCGGTCCACTTGTGGATGGACAGGAGAGTTGCTTGTGAGCTTGTGAGTTAATAACAAGCACCACACCAACAATGCAAGTGCACACACAGTGAGGGGCCAGGCGCTGTTTCTTGCTCTTCACCTAAAAGGACTTGAAAGCAATTGCAGTTTAAAGTTGAGGATGGTAGAATTCCCAGAGTGATGAATGGTGTTATTTCAATTCGATAAATATTTGAGTGTGCCTATTTTGCCCTGGGCAGTGCAAAGGTTCACCAAAAACTCAGATGTGATTCTGGCTTGTGTTTCTTGGCTGGAGCTAGGATGTCATTTGTGAGTAGGATTAAAATGTGTTGGGATCTTTCTGATAAATCAAAAAATACACCCTAATAGATGCTGTGATTATTAAATTAGTTGCAGATGATTAATCAACATGTTTGAGTACTCAAAGCTCACTTTGTAGCAGACAAGAGGCTGCAAACCCTATCTCTGATAGGCTGGGTACCTTCTTCCTTGCTGTTTCTCAAATAGCAACTGAAATTCTGGGGTGAGGTGGGGTAGGAGGGCAGCTAGAAGATGTACCTGAAGGGAGAGAAACGCTTTCCAAACTGAGGTCTTTATTTACTGAATATCTGGCTTTTCACAAAAGTACTTAATCCAAAGTGAAATTGATGGATTTCACAGATGTATTTATCCCTCTATAATTAAAGTATCAGCCCCTAGAGTTCTTTTCTTTAAAGATTATTCTACAATGTGAATAAACCATTCTCAGAAATGACAGCTTCTCTGTTCTGAAAGCTTTCATCTCAGCCTCAGCTGACTGGAAGGGCTGCTCTTGGTCTTTTTCAGCTGCTTATAAGGAATATAGAGCAAACCAGGGCAGCAGAAAGAGATGAATAAAGATTCCTTTGTTCCCGATCACGTGTCCGAAGAGAGAACACCACTGCCCTTGAGGCGCTCTCTTGAGTGGGTTAGGCTCTTCCCCTGCCCCAGCAGTCTTCGATGCTCTCACAGTGAGGCATGAAAAAGCTGCAGTGTTCCCTGGGGTGAGCCCCAGTCATCACCACCAAGGCTTCAGCCACCTCCATTCCTCTTTTCCCAGACAACAGAGCAACTGCTGAGAGCACACAGGGTGTTTATTTATTCCCTTAGCCTTGTGGAAACTCCTTTCAAAGAAAGTAACAGGGATTGCCTGGTGTTGGAAGATTTAAAACTTTGAAATGTACCTCTGAATGATTTGGTTGCCCTACGTGAAAATAAATGGTATCTGCTTGGGGGAGTTGCAAAAGAAGGGATCAGGATATTTGGAGGGTATGGGGGAAGGTTTTTCCCTTTTTTGAGGTCTCACTGTGGGGTGTCGTGAATACAGTTTGTACATTACATCTGAATATCTGTCCAAAAGGTGTGATAGGTTTGTTTTATTTCCTAAACTTATAAAGTGTCCTAGAAAAATAGGACATCTCATCTTTGGAGTGCTTTTCCCCTCTTACAGTCTGAACATTCTGATTCCTGTGATTTCTTGGTGTTCCCTCCTGCCCTCCGCACCGCGAGAGATCCTACCGATCTAGTGTCCTAGTGGACTCTCGTGTGTTAGGTCCCTTGAAGCTCTGGCTCCTACCATGGAACCTTGCATGCACTATAAGCTAAGTAAATATTTCCTAAGAAGTGAATGAATGGAACAATGAGAGGGTCAAAATATTAATAAGCTGTTCTGTGAAATTCTAATGAAAATTTTTAGCTATTTAGTTATCTGCCTGAGATTTACTAGGCTGTTAATGGTTCTTGGGGCATAAAGAAGAAAATAAAGGGGAACACCCAGGAGATCGAGTTTAATTTACCAGAGAATGTGCTTCTCTTCTTTTGCAAGTCCTAAATCTGTCCCCTTGTGTGTGTGGGCCTGGGTATGTTGGTGGCTGTGGTGGAGCCCCGAGGGAGCTGCAGCATTGTGTGGGCTGGAGTGAGGCGTGCTGGCCACCTGCACCTCCTCCTAGCAGTCACTGTAGCAGGCAGCGGCTGCATTTCCTCACCCAAGGTCACAACCAAGAGACAGACCAGCAAGGCCGCTGCACGAATAATAAACTGTCATAGATCAGGTGGTTTAAACAACAGAAATTTACTTTCTCATAATCCTGGAGGCTGGAAGTCTGAGATCAAAATGTCAACAGTGTTGGTTTCTTCTGAGACCTTTCTTGGTGGCTTATAGGTGGCTGGTTTCTCTCTGTGTCCCCACCTGGTCTTCCCTCTGTATGTGTCTATATCTAAATTGATTCTTACAAGGACACCAATCATATTGCAAAGGGTCCACTCTAGTGATGTTACTTGATTTTCATTACCTAATGGAAGGCCCCATCTCCAAATACAGTCAGCTGCTGGGATACTGGGGTTTAAGACTTTAACACACAAATTTTGGGGAAGATGCAATTCAGCCCATAGCAAGATGCCACTCATACCAGCCAGATCTTTGTCTCACCGTTGGGTACAAGTTATTTGATGCCTGGAAGACAATGAAACTACAAAACTAGAGAATAGGTTAGTACTGATTATAAGCCAGAATGACCAGAAAGAGTTGGAGATGTTGAAATTGAAAGGTGATTATGAGGCGATACTATTGCTCAGTGTGGTTAATTAAAACAAAACAAAACCATCCACACTTTCCTGCATTGTGGTGAAAAAGCAGTTTGTAGTATGCAGAACAACAGGGAAATTTTCTTCTCAGACAGAATAAATCAGACTTCCATGTTACTGTGCCACTTAAAAATGGATAAATTAAAGGGTGAAGGAAATGATAAAAATGTAGAAAAACAAACTATAGGGAAAAGCCAAGAATAATCAAAATTATTTAGCTCAATGAAAGTTGGGAGGCAAAAGAAGAAAACCTGGGGAAGAGATGACTAGAGCAGCGCTGTGGGCTGGTGGGCAAGGGGAGCAGAGGGCATGTTTATTTTCACTGCTTCCAAAAGGTTTCTTCAAAGACATTATCAAAGGAATAAGCGCTCATATAAATAAGGTTTTGGGTTGATATAGAACTTGAAGGGCTGATACTCAGGATATCCTCAGAGAGAGCTCATGATGTTGAATTTTCAGTCTTAAATTCAAACACAATAGATAAAATGTTCATGTCTGAAATCAAGAATGGGAAATCGACTAGGAACGGTGGTTCATGGCTATAATCCCAGCACTCTGGGAGGCCAAGGCAGGTAGATTGCCTGAGCTCACAGGTTTGAGACCAGCCTGAACTAGGGTGAGACCCTGTTTCTAACAATAGCTGGGCATTGTGGCAGGTGCCTGTAGTCCCAGCTACTTGGGAAGATGAAGTAAGAGAATTGCTTAAGCCCAAGAGTCTAAGGTTGCTGTGAGCTGTGACACTGGGGGCAACAAAGTGAGACTCTCTCAAGAACAAAAAAAAGGAATGGGAAATCATTGGCTGTTACAGCAGGAAGAGGTGCTGTGATCTTCTGCTCTTCTGCAGAGGTTTGAATTCCAACCCAAGGTCACTTAGTATGCAGAATTGATGTGGCAAGTCTCATTTTTGTTCTTTTACTGACTTGTTAAGTGGTCTTGGCCAAGTTATTAAAACACATAATATTAAATATAGACAGGGCAACACATGAACTGCAGGAAGGAGTAATGATTTAATGATTTAAGATGTTGAGTAATTGAAAATGTACATGAGTCCCATGTGGCTCAAAAATCCTAGCATTTTAAAGAGATAATTAAAACAAAAATGTGAACATATGGCACTTTATTTAATGTCCTTTCTGTTGAACCAGAACTTGAAGGGAAAAATCTGTGCTTTAAATGCTCCCCAGACACACAGTACCCCATGTAATTGTGCTTTTATAGCAATTATCAGATTTTC
>CAUYQV010195498.1:0-11255 GCA_963574575.1 Galagoides demidoff
TCACTTTAAAAGCCAGACTTTTTTCATTCTTCATGCATCTTCTCATATTCCTAAAAATAAAAGTTAAAGAAACTTTGCTCTCCTACTGTAGTGTGTAATTATAATGAACATCTTAAAAAGCACATTTGCTCTCTCCCATCATGAAGGGCTATTGTGTTGCCCAATCTGTTTTCAGTTAGTTGTATGATGGGAAATGTCTTGCTTAACATCTCTAAGCCCCATTTACAACATAGGCTTAATAATTGCACTTACTTCACAGTATCATTGTAAAGATCAAAAGAAATAACACGTTTGTCGTTATAGTTTCTGGAACATAATATGGTTAAGGATGCTAAACTTAACAAATAAAAATGGAGGGCACATGGATAAACTTGAATTTCAGATACATACAAATATATATACCTATTTGAATATAAGCATGAGAAACACTCATTCTTGTAGTAAAGAAATATATATAGTAAAGAAATATAGTGACCCCAGTAAGACAGCAATAACTGGTAACTATTGGTGTCAGTAAATATTTGACAGCAGAGGGTTTAAAATATCTTTTTGGCTTTATGTTAATGAAGTTTCAAAAGCAAAGAGGACTTGGGCTATACCAAAACATAGTCATCAACCAGAGAAATACTAATTTCTTACCATCCAGCCATTCCCATGCGCCTCTTGTCCAATAAAGAAGAAAATAGGACATCAAGTTACGTAAAATAAAACATAGAAAAAGAAAGAAGTCGAGGTTTCTGGAGCATAATGGTGAATGCTGAAAACTCAGGGCCCTGATCCCCTTTTACTTCTGATGCCATCAGGTTATTAATAGCAAATACGAAATCTATATTCTTATATACATCATTCTGAGGATTAGCAAACTGGAACTTAGACTATCTTAGACATTTTGCCATAGTCATAAATCTAGCAAGCTGTAGATCTAGTATTTGGAACTACTTCTGCCTTTTTCTAATCAAGATCTAAACCACTTATCACAGTTCATATAATCGTATACTTTAAAGGGGGGAAGCTTTACTGTTTGTATAGTGTGCTTCAATAAATCTGACTTTTTAAAGTCAAAGTCAATTTGAGTTTTATGGGCAATAGAAATGTGAGTCATCTTTATGCTTACAATTTTTTATGATAAGAACGCTAACCCATTATATAATAAATGAAAACAAAAGAGCTAAATTATTGTAGGAGGCAAATAGTATTGAGATTTAAAAAGGAACTTTGGTGACTCACATACTTCATTTAGAAAACTGTTTCTGCCACTAAGTAATTGTATGACTTTGGGAAGAATTACTAAACGGAGTCCATCTCTTCTTCTGTAAAACAGGCTAACAATACTTATGTATGATTTATTTGAAGATTTGATAAGATTACAGATGTGTATATGTGTGTGTGTGTGTGTGTGTGTGTGTATGTGTGTATGCATGTGTGTCAAAACATATAAAGCCCTCAGGCAAAGGAAACCAAGTACTGGCAAACTTTGTACTAACACAGTAAGGGAAAGGGCCACTGGGTAGGGCTATAGCCTTAATGGCACCATTTTAGTAAGAGGGAGATTAAGCAAACACAAGTAGTTCTTTTTTTTTTTTAACTCCAGTTATTCTGTACATAGTAGGCTTGTAATAAATGACATTATTATTGAGTTTAATGAGAGTCTTTTCCTTCATTTGTTGAAAATAAAATAATGGCAAGGACATGGAGGAGATGAGAATTTCTTATTACCACAAAAGAAAGTGCAGAAGAGAAAAAAAGAGAGCCTGACGGGAAACAAGTGAGACAGGAGAAACTCAGAGGCCAGGCAGCACGGGCCAACCAAGGAGGTGGTGGACAAAGAGCCAGCACACAGTTTATACGTATGTCCATTGACTTTCCCAAAGATAAGAAGGTTAAAGCAGTGTCCTCTGAGTGCAGGCCCACGAGCTCTGCCAAGAGCTATTCATATTGCTCTCTGGAGAAATTAATTTATTCAGCAAACATTTACTAAGTGACACACAGAAGGCAGGTCCTGGAGACTTTTGTCCTGAATCTGTCAGAAATAATCTCTTAATATATTTGGGTTGCCAAAAAATAGAGCATTAAGATATTGTTGTTCTCTATTTTCTCGATATGTGTCTTAACTTTTATTCCACCCCCAGCCCTCCCCAAGCAGACCATGAATGGAGATGGTTTATGTGGGAAGGTAAAGGTTACATCAGAAAGAGTGAACAAAGGAAGATTTCAGCCTACGGGTACATTATGGCCCAGATTCCACTGAGGGTAACTGAAGCTGATTACTTGCGGAAACTCTAGAAACCAGTGTCATCCCCTTTCTTCAGAACATGAGGGTTTTAGAGTCCACAGAAGAGCAACTCCTGTAAAGAGCAACTCCTGTAAAGAGTGGGCATTGGGGTTATTTTCTCCATAATCCTGGCCCCTTTAGGGGCAGGTAAGGTACTGAGAGTAAGGATAAAGAAAGCCCTCAGGCAAAGGCAACCAAGGGCTGGCAAACTTTGTACCAAAATGGGAAGGGAAAAGGCCACTAAGTAGGGCTGAAGCTTTAGTAGACATCATTTTAGTAAGAGATAGGCTAAGTGAACACAGGTAGGTTCTTTTTTATTTTTTTAACTCCAATTATTCTCAGTTCTGCTAGCACATGAAGGTGAATGCACATTATGTGGCTTCAAGATAAGGGCCTATTATGAGTGTTTCCAAAATTATTTAACAAACAATCCTTTAGTTCCTCAAATACCTTATAAAAATAGAGTTTCTTAGGAATACTTTAGGGTTCTAAGATCTACTCTGATTACCTATATTTTATAAATGGGGGAAAATTAAGTCTAGATGGGTAGTGATTTAATATATTAATAGGAACTAAAATGCAGAATTCTAGAAGGAGGGGATTAGTTTATATACACAAAATGAAGAAAGTAGAGAACCCAGAACATTTAATAGGATTTCTTTTTACATACATCCTATGATTATCCTCTATATTCGAGTTTTATCTAGTCTCCTATTAGGCTTTATTATGCTAACTCTATTATTTAAGACCAAAATTTCATGACCAACATGAAATTTTATATAATATACACTTTATTAAAACAATTACATAAATGATTATTTAATCAAATGTATATTAAAATTATGATATCCTGGTATTTAAAATTAGTTAACATCATAGTTATTGCTATGAGTCTATTAGTATTATGTCAATTATTATTATAACTCTACCTCCACTCAACGGAGAATTTTCAATTCTTTATTTACTCTTCATTATTTCTATGAGTAGATTACACAGTAGGGTTATTTTTACTTATTAGCTGAAGAGGATGAAGCTTAGAAATGTTGGCATCCTCTAACAGTAATAAAATAACTTAGATTCAGGGCAGTGCCTGTGTCTCAAAGGAGTAGGGCACCGGCCCCATATACCAGAGGTGGGTTCAAACCCAGCCCCAGCCAAAAAAAAAAAAAAAAAAAAAAACTGCAATAAACTTAGATTCAGAGCCAAGATTCGTAGAAACCAAATCTCCAACTTTGACCATTTGAAGTCTGGTGCTAATTCCACCAATTTCCCTTACCTCTCAAACTCCTTGAGTTAATGTTTTAGAATATTTTAATTAGGGTTTTACATTGCCTGTTGGGGAGTCATTGCTTTTCTAAAACACTTTTAGTAAACTGACATGCTCAGGCATATTTTGGGCATAACGTACCTTATGAAATGTCACAATGTGAAGAGACACCACCATGAAAGATTGACTAAATATCCCCAATACAACTGGGGAAAAAAGTAAAAAAAAAAATCCACATAATTAAATTATTTATCTGAGCTTGTTATTTTTATTTATAGCAAACTTAAGTTGTTTCCAGAACTATGGATCTTCTGCCCCTTGAAAACTGGTGGCTAAAAGCAAATGGAAATCTGCCTGAGCCTGAGCTCATAGGAAGGATTCATCTTTTTTTTTTTTTTTTGAGACAGAGTTTCAGTTAGTTACCCTTCATAGAGTGCTTTGTCATCATAGCTTACAGCAACCTCAAACTCTTAGGCTCAAGCAATTCTTTTGTCTCAGCCTCCTGGGTAGCTGGGACTCCAGGTGCCCACCACAACACCCAGTTACTTTTTAGAGACGGGGTCTCTCTCACTTGCTCAGGCTGGTCTTGAACCTGTGAGCTCAGGCAATCCATACTCCTTGGCCTCCCATAGTGTTAGGATTATAGGCGAGAGCCACCACGCTCAGCCTGGAAGAGATTAATTTTATAAAATCTCAGGCCTGACAATATTCAGTGTGATAGCAAAGACTTAATCCTCTGGAGAGCATATTTTGAAAAATATGGCTTTGTTGTTTGAATAAGCTCTTCGTATCAATCTTTATGGAATAATTCAGAAGTTATTTGGTGATAGAAAATTGCTCAGTTAAGGGGAAGAACAGAATCAGTCACTTCATTTAAAATATTGCTAAACATTTTGAGATGAAAACTACTTTAGGATTTAGCAAAAACAGCAAAAGATAGAAAAGAGAAAAAATGCTCTAGATATTGGTCTGATATTTCACACAGGGCATCTCTGCTTCTGGCCCATTTCCCTGTGCTGAAACTGGAAGAAGACTGGAGTCAGTGGTCAGGAGCGTTTACAAATGTTAAATGAGGTCAACAGTGGAATAAAAGTATACACAAAACCGAAATCATTGGGACTCCAGAAATAATCTGGGGAATTATTATTATTATTTTTTTCTGGAGCTTTGGGTACTGAAAATCAGTTCAAGGCACTTCAGTGATACCAAGAATAATGAAAACAGGCATTTGTAGTTTTTCTACTGCGTTCACAAATACAATCCTCTTTAATTTCAAATTATTAACATTAGTCCTAGAAAGCAGACGAGTACTATAGGGTCATTATTGGCATATGCTTCACCCTGAATACATGATTTTTATAATAAATAAGGTATATTCCAAGTAAATGTTTTGCTCAGATCCCTAAAACTTTTAGGATGTGTTAAATATTCCTAAACAGATACGTAATCTACTTGATTGTGAAGGTTGGCTAATTTGAATGCTCACAAAAATGATCCCTGTAGATATATGTCCTTATCAGATAAAATTGAGGTTGAGTAAATTGTATTTATTTTTTATACAGATAAGAACTTTCAATCTGCAAAGTGGTAGAAAAAGATCCAGAGTTTGGATTTTAAATTTAATCATCAAATTTTCTTTGCAGATCATAAGTTCTACAATGGAAAGTTCCTACTATATGAGACTTATTTGAGTTAAATATGAAAAATAAAATTATAGTGAATGTTGCAGAAATTGATTGACTTGGTCCACTCTCCACTTTCTTTTTATTCCTCTGAAAATGGTGCCCATTGTTGCTGCCACTCAACAAGTTGTTGAAGGTCATCATTTCTGAACGATGGCTTTTCAACCAACCACAGAACATCCAAATGTATCACCTGTCCTGAATAAAAAATTATAAAATATATATTGGTTTAAAACAACTCTCATTTATCATGTCACAATTATATAGGTCACAAATCTGGTCAGGCACCAATATGCTCTGTCTTTTTCATCTCACAATCAAAGTGTCAGACAAGCAGGGGTCTTATTTGGAGACTCTGGGGAAGAGTGGCCTTTCATGCTCATTGTGGTTGTTATCTGAATTCCTTGCCTTGCAGCTATAGGACTGAGGAACCTATTTCTTTGCTATCTGCTACCTGGAGGTGTCTCTGAGAAAAAGGACAACTTTTTCTCAGGTCCTCCCTGCTATCTTCAAAGCTTCAACAATGCAAGCCCTCTTCAGCGGCAAATCTCTCTCACTTTCCCTTTTATTGCCTATTAGAGAGTTCTTTTCTCTAATTTATCCCTTATTTATTTTTAAATGAAAGATAAAATGTATTTATTTGTGATGCATAAAAGGATGTTTTGAAGGACATATACATTGTGAAATAGCTAAATTGATCTAATTAACACAAGCATTACCCCACATACTTACCAATTTCCATAGTGAAAACCCTTAAAATCAATTCTCATTCTATTTTAAAGAATACAATACATTGTTATTACAATACACGATATTGCAGAATAGATCAACTGAATTTATGCCTTGTAATGAAATTTTGTATCCTTTGATTGACATCCTCCAATCCCTCTCCTTTACCCCCTAAACTCCTGGTAATCACTGTTCTTCCTACTTCTACGAGTTCAGCTCAAATTTCACCAATTTTTAGGGCATGTGTAATTACTCTGAGCCCATTCGCACATTCCATAATAACCTATTCTCAGATTCCAGTGATAAAGAGAGAATTATTGTTCTAGGGCAGCAGTTCTCAACCTGTGGGTCATGACCCACAGGAACTGTATTAAGGGCTCATGGCATTAGGAAGGTTCAGAACCACTGTTCTAGGGTAATTTTTAACATGTGGTCTACCACGCCAACTTTAATGAAAAACAAAGAAAACACACATTTAATTTTAAGGTTAATCATGCATGTTTTAGCAGCATATTAGATTTTTTATGGCTACAGCTATAATGTGCTGAATACAGGCAATGACTTTAATAACAAAGTATTTACTGCCTGTTAAACATGTAATATAATATTTGATATATAAGAAACTTACATGTATTGTGATGAATTAATAAGAATTTAAAAAGAGGTATGGAGACAAGCATATGTGTGCAAACATTTAAAGCTATACATCTCAAGTATCTGACAGCTCTGGACTCCAGAAGCAAAAACCTGAGGAAAGGTGACTTTGGTCAGATTTAGTTTTTGCAGCTTCCTTTGAGATGACAGAACCAGTTGAGGCTAGATATTTCAACCATACAATTAATGAAAGAGATGACTGGATTTTGAGAGGTGTAGAAAGTCAGTTAAAAATTGTCAGTACATTCCGTATTAAAAAGATGAAGTTAAGAAGTTTTCTAAAGAGATTGTATCATCTGGCCCAGGGCAGTGGCTCATGCTAGTGACCCTAGCACTCTCAGAGGTCAAGGCGGGAGGATCTCTTGAGTTCAGGAGTTCCAGACCAGCCTGAGCAAGAGCAAGACTCTAGAGTCTCTAGTAACAATAGAAAAATTAGCCCAGGCTTAGCACCTGTGGCTCAATTGGCTAGGGCGCCAGCCACATACACCTGAGGTGGTGGGTTCGAATCCCCAGCCCAGACCTGCCAAACAACAATGATGGCTGCAACCAAGAAATGGCCGGGCGTCGTGGCGGGCACCTGTAGTTCCAGCTACTTGGGAAGCTGAGGCGGGAGACTCGCTTGAGCCCAGGAGTTGGAGGTTGCTGTGAGTTGTGATGCCTTGGCACTCTACCCAGGGAGACAGCTTGAGGCTCCGTCTCAAAAAAAAAAAAAAAGAAAGAAAAAGAAAAATTAGCCCAGCGTGGTGTCAGATACCTGTAGTCCCAGCTACTCTGGAGGCTGAGGCAAGAGGATCATTGAGCCCAGAAGTTAGAGGTTACTGTGAGCTATGATGTCACAGCCCTCTACCCATGGCACAGAGGGGGACTCTGTCTCAAAAAGTAAATAAATAAAATAAAGTAAGGTAAAATAAAATAAAATAAAGGCAGAGAGAGAAAGAGAAACTGTATCATTCAATAAGCCTGTGGTTTAACTTAGAGTAAACCAGCTTTTGCATGAGTCTTAACCATTTCAATTCATTTTGGATTAGAAAGGATAAAAAAAACACTGACCTTGACCACATTGTTCAGAATCTAGTTACTCTAAGTTCCTTCGAGGAAGGAAAGATTAATCCTAAGTAAATGCTTACATAGCCATTAGCCTGATTTCCGGTATTGAAGAAATAGCATCTTAGTTCATTGCCAGACACCAAATTTGATATTATACAGAGCTAGGTTGTAACTTTAGCTCTTTAAGTTACTAGTTTTACTTAAACTGCCTTTTATCATTCTTTCCTAGGCAGATTACATATTATAAATAAAATACAGTTTAGCTTGGAGAAGCTTATTCTCCTTAGATTATTTCTGTGAATTAAAGGGATGGGAAAGTCTTAACCTTGCAAAGTTGTAAAAAGACACTAGTACATATGGCGGCCGAGATGCTTGGCTGGAGATTAAAAAAAAAAAAAAAGTGCTTCTGCGCCGGCAGAGGCGGCTGTCCTGAGAGCAGGCAGCGTGGAAGCTGCAGACAGCTGACGCCTCGGAAGGAGGTCCGGGCCCGGGAGCGGCCAGAGCAGCCCGAGTCCTGACCCGGGCCGGCTAACGCTCCTGGCTAAGCTGGGGGCTGCAGGCAAGCGCAGACCCGCCACGGCCGGCCGGGAGAATGTCTTGGCCGCCTCCCTATCAGGAGCTGGATGATCTGCAATAGCAGAACACATGTGCCAGAGCAGTCGGCCAGCAAGTGCAAGGTCAAACGGACCCACCAGGAGGACGACCAGCTGAGGGCGCTGGTGAGGCAGTTTGGACCCCAGAACTGGAAGTTCTGGCCAGCCGCTTTCCTATCCTCGCTGACCAGCAACGCCAGTACTGCTGGCTGAGAGTTTTGAATCCAGATCTTGTCAGAGGGCCATGGACCAAAGAGGAAGACCAAAAGGTCATGGAGCGAGTCAGGAAGCACAGCACGAAGCCGTGGACACTGACTGCCGAGAGCCTGCAGGGCCGCTGGAGAGGAGCACTGTAAGGGCTGGCACAATCACCTGGACCCTGCGGTGGAGAAGCCCTGCTGGACCGAGGAGGGGGAAAACTTGCCTCAAAGAAGTCAGTGAAGACACACTAAGCTGATTCGAACCGATGAGCATAGTCAATGCCCAAATCTCCAGGCTGATGATTCAGGAAGTTATTCAAAATTTCACAGGGGGCTGGCAGGATGGCTCATACATGTAATCCTAGAACTCTGAGAGGCCAAGGCAGGCGGATTTTTCTTTTAACTCAGGGGGTCAAGAACACCCAGAATGGAAGTGAGACCTCAAATCTACTAAAATAAAAAAACTGGCTGGCCTTGTGGCAGGCATCTGTAGTCCCAGATGCTCAAGAGGCTGAGGCAAGAGGATCCCTTGAGCCCAGGAGTTTGAGTTTGCAGAGGTTTGAGAGTGCCACAGCACTATACCCAGGGTGATAGAGTGAGATTCTGTCTGTAAATTAGTTAATTAGATAATTAATTAATTAATTAAAAAATTTGCATGGGAATTAGGGGTGGCACATTTCCAAGCATGAAGTTGTTGACTTGAGAAATTTAAACTGCAGCGTGAGATCTCCAAGAAAGTCTTATGTGATGGGGGCAGTGCCTGTGGCTCAAGGAGTAGGGTGCCGGTCCCATATATTGGAGGGGGTGGGTTCAAACCCAGCCCTGGCCAAAAACTTCAAAGATGATGACATCTTTAATACTAGCAAGTCTGGACTGTTTTTCAAGGTGGTATCTGACTGGACCCTCATCATGAAAGGTAACAAACTTAAGAGCAGAAAAGTTCCCAAAGAAGGTTTTATAATTTAGCTTTGCACTCACTGATCTGGAGAGAAACTACAGCCCTTTGTGACTGGTAAATAGGCAAAGCCATGGGCATTCAAGAACCTGAAGCCTGAAGAACCCCTGTCATCTGGAGATCCAAAAAAAAGCACATGGATGATTCAGGCCCTATTTAAGGAGTGGGGAAGGGGTATTGCCTGAGAAATGAAATGGGGAAGAAGAAGTAGTCTCTCCTACTGATGGTAGACAACTGTGCAGGCCGACTGCACGTGAATCATCTCACAAATGTGACACGGACATTTCTGCCTCCAAACATGACCTTAAAAATCCAGCCTCTTGACTGAGACGTCATCAAAACATGATGTACTACAAAGCCCAGCTCCTTCAGTGGGTCATTACTAAATCACAACCTGTGGTCTGCCTGTGGAAGCAACTTCAGCCTCAGTGAATGCTCTGGATGCTGTCCTTTTATTCCAAGTTCTGCTTGGAATAAAGTTCAGCCAGAAATGATACAGCAGTGTTTCAAGACAGTTGGGTTTGTCACAGAGCAAGAGCACAACATTTTGGCCCCATCAGACAGTCTGTCTCCCAATGGCAGAATTTGAAGAAGTAGATTTTGAAGGTTTTGTTTCAATAGATGATGATGATGTGGCAACCTGTAAAGAACCTGACCCAGAAGCAATTTTCTAAGCAATATTGACTGAAGTACAAGGCCAGCATAAAAGTGCTTGAGCAGCTGATGAAGTGGAACAAGCACGTGAGGATAACATGGAAATTGCAGAGTTTCCAAAAGAAAAAGATGTTGGAAAGTAGAAGTCCTTTGCTATTGAAAAGTGCTCCGGTGTTCTGAGTGGTGTAGCCAGCTTTGAGAGGGTTTTCTCCACTTACGTTTATAATAGGAAACAGACCAAGATTGACTCTTTTTTCAGAATGATTAAACTACTAGGAAACAGTACCTGTTGGGATTTTGTGTGATACTATATGTATGATTTTACTGTATCTTGATTATTTATGATTTATATGATATTCTCTAATAAAAGCTGTACAAGGAAGTAAAAAAAGATACTAGCGCAATGATGATGACATTCCAGATGAGTAATACTAGTTTCACGTGTTGGTCTGCTTTTTACCTGTTCACTTATTTTTAGCAGCTTATCTGAATCTCCCTTTCCTGGTTCCAAAGGCATTTTCTGGATACCTGCACTCCACTGTCTACCATAAGTGGAAGTTGCATATTCCACTGGTTTGAACATAATCAAAGAGAGAGGATGAATCAGACTGGCACAGCCAATTGTTAAAATAGCACAGAGGTTCTAAGGTATTTTGTAAAATGTTAGGCTAGTCTATTAATTATAAAACTATAGTTGAACCTCTTAAATTGGCCACTTAAGGGACTATAACAAATTGGTGAACATATGGAGGTGGTTAACATAAGAAACCAGGCCTACTGTACTGATATGTACATGCAGGTCTGTTCTCTGTAAATTAAGTCAACTTGAGGAGGTGGTCAGTGTGTGGAGATGGTCAACTGTGAAGCATGTACTGTGGTTTTTTTTTTTCCATTCATTTGCTGTTCATTGAGTTGTGACTATGTGCCAGCTACTGTCCTATACATAACAATTTCATTATTACACAAAGTTTACCTTTCACTGAAGAGGTGGAAAATAAATCAGAAAAATAAAATTTATATATAGCATGTTAAATAGTAATGACTTCAAAGGAGAGAAAAATAAGGCAGGGAATGATGATTGGGTTGTGAGACCTGGAAGACCACTTTAAGTGACCTCAAGGAAGAGGAAAGGCCAGAATGGTAAGAGAAATAACTCTTTGGAAAGCCTGTTGCAAATTAGGACAGCCTCAATCAGCACCAAA
>CAUYQV010195500.1:0-39071 GCA_963574575.1 Galagoides demidoff
CGTCCGTGTGTGTGTGTCCCAGTTTCTCCTCCTGGTGACACACTGTGTGTGTGTCCCTGACGATCCTCCTACTGACCCACTATGTGTGTGTGTCCCTGACGATCCTCCTACTGACCCACTATGTGTGTGTGTCCCTGACGATCCTCCTACTGACTGTGTGTGTGTCCCTGACGATCCTCCTACTGACCCACTATGTGTGTGTGTCCCTGACGATCCTCCTACTGACCCACTATGTGTGTGTCCCCGATGATCCTCCTACTGACCCACCGTGTGTGTCTCCCTTTTGATCCTCCTACTGACACAAGGTGTGTGTATTCATCAATCCTCCTATTGACCCAGAAGTGTGTGTGTGTTTACCTGACAATCCTTCTGCTGACACCGAGCTTTTCCTCTCCCTGACGGTCTCCCTTCTGTTCCATTTACAAAGGAACAGGTGGGATTGATATTGCAGGCAAGACCTGAGGCAGGGAGGAGGCAGGAGACAGGGAGACAGGATGGCAGCTACCATGTGCTAGGACCACACTGGCCCTGCTCTCTGAGCCCGGGCTCAGGGCTTCCTCTTGCAGTGACCCGTGTTTCCCAAAAAACATACCTTTCCTTCCCTCTTCAACCTGACATTGCTGTGTTTGGGAACTCTTCCCTCTAGTGAGCTCCTGGGTGTCAGTTCTCTGTATATTACCCCCATATCAGAGAAGTAAAGCCCATGCATATGTTGTGTCTGCATTTTAGTAATAATCCTCGTGATTCCAGGTGATGAGAGTGAGGAGTTATTATTTTTTTCTGTTTGTTTTGTTTTTAAGGCACATGATGGTGTGCTGTCATCGAGGCCTGGGGCAGAACTTTGCATTTTCAGAGGTTGCTTTCCTCCCCTGACCCAGGACTCTATTTCTGCTTCACAACGTCCACTGTCAGTCCCATTGGACTGGACTCCTTATATGTGTGTGTGCACATGTGCAGGGGCATCAAAATATTTGTGTGGGTGTCTTGAGTGCGAGCATACACACGTGTGAGTGTGTAAGTTTTTATTTGTGCATGTGCATGAATGTGTGTGTTTTCCCTCTTACCCCAGAAATACCCACCCCATAGCTTCCTCCTTGTCAGCTGTCCTGCCCAAGGCCTCTGGTCCTGGGCTCCACACCCTTCCTGCTGTGGCTGCTTGTTCTAGTCTCACTGCAGGGCTCTGTCCCCACAGGACACACCAGCATTTAGGGATTGTCATTTCATTCCTGCGAGTTTTCATATTATAAATTAGTTTATTAATATTTGTTGCAACAAATTTCTGTGAATTTAGGGGCTTACACCAACATGAATCTGTTATTTTTCAATTCTGGAGATCATAAGTCCAAAACAGGTCCCATTGGGCAGGAATCAGTGTGATGGGGCTGGCTCCTCTGGGGTCCTCAGCAAGCCCCTTCCTGGCTTGGACTGTGTCTGGAGCTTCAGGTCCTGGCTCAGAGTTCCTTGCTCTGTGTTCAGAGATAGAGATGGCTGCAGGTCTAGCCTGTGGTGGGGACTCGTTGCTGAGTCTCTTTATCTAGGAAAGATGGAAGGAACGTGGAAGGATCATGGCTGCCTTGAGCTCACTCAGAGAACCCAGGGAGATCTCTGTCCCCAAGGTACCTGGCCTGACATACCCACAGCTCCAGGGTTAGCGTGAGGACATCTTTTGGGGTATCACTTGGGTGACCACAGCACTCTCAGATGTTTAGATCCTAAACTTCCTATTCAGCTCATGTTATGTAATCCATGCAGAGGTCACACTGAGGTGAACATGATGGCTTCCTGCCTGCTCCTCTAACACTTGCATGCTGGGGACTGTAGAAAAGACTTCTGCTGTTTCCAGAGTTACTTGACAGAGATTTGGGTTCAAAGCCTCGAGCAAGGCACAACTGAAGTTTTAGCATTTGACTTGACATGCTAAAACCAAAATTTGTGCCCCCGGAAAAACCTGTTCTTCCCAATCTCAATAAATGGTGTTTCTTGTTTACACTGGAAGACAGTCATTGCTGATTCCTCAGCTGAGGATGGCATTGCCCAGGGAGGGCCACCTGTTCCCTGCACTTTCAGGTTCTTTGAGAGCACCCACCTTCAGGGCTTGACATTTGTGAACCAGTGTGTGAGCACCTGATGGCCAGCCTGTGTTTGTCACTTGCCTTTGGGGAGACTTGACATCCATTTCGTCAGCGAGTACTAAATGTGTGTTCTGGTTTAGGAACCAGGGAACAGGAGTAACAAACACAAACAACTTGGGTCTTTCAAGAGTGAGGTGCTAGCATAATCCCACAGCTGTAGCTGTCCATCTGAGAGTGTGACAGTCCAGTCTGCAGTGCTTTGCTGTGATGATTGTGCAGAAGGAAATGCACAGGGACCCTGTGAGTCCATATCAGGAGACTGAAATGACAGGTGGTCTGGGGTCCTGGTCCGGCACACCTCGGTGCTGAAGGTGTGGAGAAGCCCTGTCTGTGTGCTGCCAGCAGGTGGGGCTCTGAAGACGGTGGCGACTCCAATGACTCATTTTAGCACTTAATAACCTCTGATTTTGTTTTGCTTTTCTCCTGTAAAATGGGGGGAAAAAAGTGATCTAATAATGTTAATGCATCATTGGAAGAATGACATAATCTGTATACTGATAAATACACACACCTGCACATTAGTACCTATGAAAGTGATTTGTAAATTGCAAATTGGAATAGAAATACTATTATTTGTAATTGCAGAAGAGAATGAGACAGTGCTTGTGAAACACAAATTTATGTTTAAAAAAGACAAAATTTAATCAAAATTTGATGAGTGTATTATTAGAGTTTTTGAAACTATAATTTTTTTTTTTTTTTTTTTCAGACAGAGTCTTACTTTGTTGCCCTTGGTAGAGTGGGTGTGGCATCACAGCTCACAGCAAGCTCAGACTTCTGGGATCAAGCTGTCCTCTTGCTTCAGCTTCCCAAGTAGCTGGAACTATTATTTAGTCTCTATTATTATGGAGAGACTATTATGGAGTCTCGCTGTTGCTCAGGCTGGTCTTGAACTCCTGAGCTCAGGCAATCCACCCGCCTCAGACTCCCAGAGTGCTGGGATTACAGGCGTGAGCCACTGTGCCCAGCCTGAAACTATAATTCTCGATATATTCTTTCTTCCACCTCTTAAGGCATCTTGTGCTTCTGGGAAGCAGTGGGCAGGTGACATCAGGTCATCTCACCGCCTGTTGCACTAAAGCTGTGAAGTCCACAGAGCTTATCACAGCACCTTTAATGACATTTGCTGCACCTTGACAAATGTAAAATAAATAAAACCAAAATTGTGAAACAGAGACAGCACATTTAAAAATATTCAGCATAGACTTTAATTTTTTCTACAAATGTTGAGAATTTTCCAATTTAAAAAGTCACCTCTTATTTATTATAGCTGGGAGCATTTGTAATGTGGGAGATCATTGGGCACACAGTCTCTAATTGTGTTTTAAGAACTTTATCAATTATATTGCCCCACTTGTATGGTAACTTTGCTTTATAGATGCTAACAAAAGGGTTTCTAATCAAATCTCTCACTGAAAATGCTTCTGAATTATTTTCTGATAGGAAATTGAAGGAGTCCATTTCATTTGTTTCATTTGTATTATTAATCATGAGCTCCACACCTGCACCCAGGAAATGATTACGGCTGCCTCATCCAAAGCGCAGATGGGCGTCAGACTTAGCGCGGGCCCCACAAGCGGAAGCTGCAGTGCTCTTTCTGACTCTGCAGCCTGTCTGAGCCTGAGTCCCCCAGACAGAGTCTCCCAGCCAGGCAGTCAGACTGTGGCTCTGAGGCTCATGCCTGTGAAGGGTGGGAAGTACTGAGGGGTGGTGGGGAAGGTGCGTGGGAGATGAGCCCTGGGAGATGGTGAAGGCAGCAATCGTGGAGCTCAAGGGGGCATGAGAGATGCAGACAGGTGCATGTGAGAGACGCCCTGCTGTGTTGTGAGAGCCAGGTAAAGGCAGGGCCAGCTGAGGGGTGGGCAGAGGCAGCCATCGATGTGTGTGTGTGGCGATCAGGTGGTGGGCTTTAGGGTACACATGGCCTGCATGGTGACCACGTGGTGAGCCTTCAAGAGCACATGGTCTCAGGACAACAGGACAGTGGGTCCTTGACCACTGCTCTCTGGCGGTGCCTTTGTGAGCATCTGCGTGTATGTAGTGTGGGGAACAGGGGCCTCCAAGGTCATTGCCATTCTGATCTGAAGTGATTACACTCATGAAGTTATTAAGTGTAAAGTGGGATAAAGATCTGCAACATTTTTTAATTTTGTCAATGTTTCATTAATTTATGCCTTAGGAGACATAGCTGGAGATTACTGGTCACATAACCTGTGGTGATGGCATAGAATGTTGTGAGGTAGTTGAGTAAATCCAGCTGAGCTGTGGGAGGTCTGTGTTTATATTACAGTTTGCCGCCGACTAATTTACTGTGGTCAATTTAGAAGTCACTCACATCTTGGTCCCTGGCAAGATCAGTCAGTCTGGCGACCAGCTTTGGAGTGCTGATGCTTCCTGGGGCCTGGGGATTTTCCTTTACGCTTTACCACCGTGTGGAGGTTATTGCATCTCATTTGATGGTTGTGGGGTTGTGGAAGCAGATGCAGGAAGTCTGAGGAAGGGCTGCTGGGGGATCCCGGGCTTGGGGTTGGGGTGGAGGTCTGCTCATGCGGGAAGCCCCCAGAAGGGTGGAGCTGCACAGATGTGCCTCCTCCAGGGTTGGGGAGATTTCTCCTCTTCTCGCTTACTTGGGGTGGGAGAGATGAGCAAGGAGGTGTGATGGGAGCATATCAGTGACTGCAGACAGGCCTCGTCATGCCTGGACATGCACTTTGTGTTTTCAGACTGAAGATGGAACGGTCCCAAGGGAGTCTCCCAGCTAACAGTGGCCATGCAGGTGACATTGTCATAGAAAAGTTCTGGGTCGGATCCACGGAGTCTGCCTCCCATGCTCAGCTGGCCTGCAGCACACAGCTCTGTGCCTTCCCTCTGGGTGGAAATGGACTTTGCATACGGAGCACCAAGGACCCTTCTGATCAGGTGTGTGACACGTCACGTACCAGTGTGATGAGGCCTCCATCTCCCCATATCTTCAGTGCAGTCTGGGCATTATTCCCCAGGGACTCAGCTATCAGCTAGATGGGAAAAATGGTGATGAAATAAGACCATCTATTTTAATAAATAAATGGCATGAATTTCTAATTTTTTTTTTTAGAGACAGAGTCTCACTTTGTTCTTGAGTGCCATGGTATCACAGCTCACAGCAACCTCCAGCTCTTGGGTTTAAGCAATTCTCTTCCCTCAGCCTCCCGAGTAGCTGGGACTACAGGCACCTGCCACAACACCCAGCTATTTTTTTTGTTGCAGTTTGGCCAGGGTTGGGTTCGAACCTGGCACCCTTGGTATATGGGGCTGGTGCCCTACTCACTGAGCCACAGGCACCACTCTCTAATTTTTTTAAAAATTTGTATAATTAAACATGAAGAAGAAAAGGTTAATCTTTTTTTTTTTTTTTTGCTGTTTTTGGCCAGGGCTGGGTTTGAACCCACCACCTCCAGCATATGGGGCTGGTGCCCTACTCCTTTGAGCCACACAGGCGCCGCCCGAAAAGGTTCATCTTGAAATTGAGACTCTTACACTCAGATCTGCAGCTTGAGTTTCTCACCTGAGTACAAAATAGGTAGAAAAAAATGCCCTGCACATTAGACAAACGTGGTAAGGACAGGACGAAGTACTCCCCTAGGCCACCCAGCAGGCGTCCTCAGTTAGGGTCTGTCCTCCGTTCCCTAAAGGTACATTCTGCTATTGCAGGTAAGTTTTGCTTAGGTTTGAAGGTCATATAAATGGAATCAAATGTTCTGCATCCTTTTGGTTTGGTTGCACTGATTAGTCATTACATTTGTGACAGTCACCATGTTCATTGTCATTGCTACATGGCGTTACATGGTACGTATGGACCACAGTCCATCTCACAGGGCGTCACACCATACACATGGATCATGCTCTGTCCTATGCAGGTGTCACCTGCGTGGAGGGACCACGCTCTGGCCTGCTGCATTTTGTCTCATTGTGTAAGTAGACCATACTCTTGGGTAGATCCTAGCTTCATTTTATTTTATTTTTCCTGTTGCTACCAACATTCTTTTATATATGTTTGGAGTTCATATGTGCATTTGGTGACTTTTAGGGGGTGTATATACCATTGACCATTGAACAAAATGCATCTGAACATAAAGATACACTTACCCCTGCATTTTTTTTAAGCAAATCTAGTTCCAAAACACACTATTTGCTCAATATTAAAGCCGTGCATGCAGAGCACACACTTTTCCTTTATGCAGGTGACAGGGCTGACTGTGGGACCGTCCTGTACAGATTTTGCTATTTGCAAGAGTTCCTGAACCAACCCTCCTCAGATACTGAGAATTGACTATTTTTGTGGGTGCTGCCAACCAGAGTTTTAAAGTTTTTGTCCCAGTCTTGTCTCCTGGAATGAGGTCTGAGCCTCACAGCTGCTCTGTATTCTCCCTGTACTTGTTTCTTTCCACATCAGCCCTTCCCATCAGTGTCGTAAGGCCTGCTTATAGTTTGCAATTCCATGATGATTAATGACGTTTAATACCTTTTCCAACATCTATTAGCCATTTAGATATTCTCTTTTTTTTTTTTTTTTGAGACAGAGTCTCACTATGTTGCCATCAGTAGAGTGCTGCGGCATCACAGCTCACAGCAACCTCAAAACTCTTGGACTCCAGTGATTCTCTTGCCTGAGCCTCCCAAGTAGCTGGGACTACAGGTGCCTGCCACAATGCCTGGCTATTCTATTTTTTTTGTTGTGGTTGTCATTGTTGTTTAGCAGGCCTAGGCAGGGTTTGAACCCTCTAGCCTTGGTGTATGTGGCTGGCGCTCTACTCACTGGGCTGTGGGCACCCTCTAGATATTCTCTTTTTGATGTATGTGTTCAAGTCTCTTAACTCTTTTCTATTGAATTACCTGTATTTTTCCGATTGTTTTGAAGGAGTTCTGTATATGTTATAAACATAAGCTGTCTCTTCAGATTAGTTTGCATTTTGTAGTTTTATTTAAATGAAATCAATAGTCTTTAGAAAATTTTTAAAAGGACATATAATTATATATATTTTGGGGGTATCTGTGATATTTGGATACATATATGCAATGTGCTGATCAAATCAGGATAATTGCAATACATAGAACCTCAAATGTGTGTTCTTTGAATTGGGAACATTACAATTCTTCTCTTCTAGCTATTTTGATATATGCAATAAAAAATTACTATGATTTCACAATTGTACTGCGAAATACTAGAGTTTATTCCTCCTCTGTAATTGCATTTCTGTACCTCTTAACCAACTTCTCTTCATCCCCTTCCCAGCCCCTGGTAGCCACCGTCCTGCTCTCTGCTTCCACGGAACCCCCTTCATTAGCTCCCACACTGAGGGACGCCACGCAATGCCTGCCTTTTTGTGCTTGGCTTATTTTACTTAACATAATGACCTCCAGTTCCATCCATGTTGCTGCAGATAACAGGATTCCCTTCCTCTGTGTGGGTGAACAATGTCCCACTGTGCACACGGGCCACATTTTCTTTCTCTGTTCATCTCTTGTTAGACACTGACATGGGTTCCATATCTTGGCTCCCATGAATAGTGTCATAGGCAACATGGCCTTGCCCGTATCGCATCCATGCATGGACTTCCTGTCTTTTGGATATACCTGTGGCCCACCAGGGGGATTGCTGGTCACAGGTCCCTTCTATTTGAGGTTTTCTGAGTGGCCTCCACACTGTTTTCTGGTGTGGCTGTGCTGATTTTCATTTCCACCAACAGTGCCTGAAGGCCCCACATTCTGGTCAGCATTCATTATATTTTCTGTTCTTCTCTTATAGCAGCAATTCTAATATGGTGAGATGATACTTTATTGTGGTTTTGATTTGTATTTCTCCAATAATTAGTGATATTGAACAATGTTCTGACACTTACTGGACTTTTGTACAAGTTCTTTCCAGAAATGTCTATCCAGCTGTTCTGCCTGTTGGATCCTCCTATCAGCTCCCCCCGGCCTTGCTTTCCTAGACCGAGCGCTCTGGTCCTCCTGTCAGTTCCCAGCTGGCCTCGCTTTCCTAGACCAAGAGCTACGGTCCTCCTGTCAGCTACTGGCCTCGCTTTCCTAGATGAGCGCTCTGGTCCTCCTATCAGCTCCCTCCGGCCTCGCTTTCCTAGACCGAGTACACCGGTCCTCCTGTCAGCTCCCACCAGCCTCACTTTCCTAGACCGAGCGCTCTGGTCCTCCTGTCAGCCCCCTCCCAGCCTTGCTTTCCTAGACCAAGCACGCTGGTCCTCCTGTCAGTTCCCAGCTGGCCTCGCTTTCCTAGACCGAGTGCTCTGGCCCTTCCGTTAGCTCCTTATTCTTTCCCTTACTCTTTGTTTTCAGCCCAGCTTTGCCTCTTCTGGCATGTAGTGGAGACATGATGCACATTTGTTTAATTGATAAATGATGAAGTGGTAGGATGGGGTAACCTGCATAATTTCACTGGTGTGTGATACCAAGGAGGAATGAAATGCTGAACTTGAGAGAATATTTAGTAGTACATTGGCAGAAATTTTAATGAATAAATTAAAAATGAATATATAAAATAAATATATTTGATAAATTAAATCTATTTGATTTCTTAGATTTGAGGTTATGTTGTTGTGCTCTTTTATTTTGTAAATATTATGTATAATATTTTTCTTTGTTAATGTTCTCAGTTTCTAATCCTACAAGGACATAATCAGCCAATTACTGCTGTGGCTTTTGGAAATAAAGAGGACCCACTTCTGATCTGCTCTGCATCCCTGGACTGTATTATAGTCTGGAGCCTGCAAGAGTGTAGAGAGAAAGTACTTCAAGGTGAATGAAAATTTAAAACATTTTTTAAAATGCACAGAGGCATAACTCATCCTTAAGTAGACTGGGGCCCTGGGATTGGTTTTCACTTCCTTAGCCTTGAAGCCAGATGTTCTAAGGAGATGCTTTGGACGGGCCGTCTGATATTCGGCTCGTTAGCTTTAATCTCATGTAACTTCTTATTGTAGAAACAGAATTTGGTGTATACCCTAAAACACATAGGCATGTTGAAATATTCTTTCCTTGCATGACCAAGTATTTCTGGAGCATATTAGCTATTCCAGGCTGGAGTCACGGTGGTGACTGAGAAGGGCTTGCCGAGCCACTAGGAACTGACAGTTTAGCGTTTGCGACGGATGAAACAAGGTGTGAACAGGAAGGTCAGTGGTTACAGATCGTGGGCCATGCAGTAGACAAAGCAGATAGATAAGGGCCGGAGAGGAATGAGGGTGGGAGGCCTTTTGTGTGATGAGGTTTCTGGGAGAAAACTGTGGGGTGGACATGAGAAGGGGCTGCATGGTGGAGGGTTGTCCTGTGTGGACAGGTGAGGGTCGGGATGTGTGTGCAGGGCACGTGTCCTGGTGCCATACTGAAGCTGTGGACATCTGGCTGTAGACGTGTCCATACAGCCCCTCCCAGGGTCACGTGGCAGAGCTTGCTGTTGCTGCTCCTTGGGAATGGGCTGGGGGCTCCCCTTGAAGCTGGGGTCCCTGGGCAGCTTTCTCCCACACACTTGGCTTTGTGGCCTGGGACTGGTGGCCTGCCTGGAGCTGTCCTGGAAGGTGTGCAGAGCCCTGTTGCTGAGGTGCAGAGGGCACGCCTCCCACCTATCCCCTTGAAGTCATAAGGCCCAGCCTGGAGCCAGGGTGGACGGAGGGAGACACAGAATGCTCCCGTGTTGCTGGGAGAGTCGGATGCACTGACACCAATGGTGGAACTTGCTCTAGGTCTGGCCCCTCGAGGGACTACCGTGGGCATGCTTTCCAGAGCGGTGCTGTATTTAAGGTGGAGCCCAGATGATCAAATTGTTGCCACATGTGCTGGAAACAGAATATTCCTGCTGGATGTCAAGGTGAGCCTGAGTGTCCTGTGAGCAGCCTGTAGCGGGCAGTTGCCTGGGCCCTGCACACTGTTTTTTCTGCCCTCCTTTTAATTTTTCTACCCTTATTTTTAAGCACTATTTTAAACTTGGCATATTTTAATAAACACTACATATGTTAGGAAAAAACAAATGAAAACATAATTTTATCTTATTAGGAAAAACAAATGAAAACATATCTGTATCTCCTAACTGGAAAGCTACTAGAATCAGGTATTGGTTTTTATATAAATCGTAAAAACTTTATGTGGGATCTGGGTATCTGGGATGACTATAGACAAGTTCAGTGAAACACTTACTTGTTGGGTATTTTCCTACTTCAGTGATCTCTTCAAACCCTCGTAGTACTTTTGTTTATCTCTTTTACCAAAATTTGCTTCTCATCAAGAACCAGACTTTTGTGCTTATTTCTTAATTGGGATTGGTTTAAGTAAATGTGTTTGTTACCTCCTCCAAGGTTGTGTGATTTTAAATCTGTAACCCTGGAGCTCCGCCCACAGTCACACCAACTGTTATAAAGTAGGAGGTTGGAGTTAGTGGGAACACTGAGGGGGCACTTTTTGTTTCCTCTGAAATCATGTTCTGCTGGAGACCTGTTTTGGAGATTATCAAAGCCTGGTAAACAGTCTCGGCTTCAGCTAACAAAGTTGTTTGCCTGTGCTCGCTTTCCTTGCTCAGATTATTGCCTAAGAAATGTTGATTTCCTTAAGGACTGACGTGGACTGTTGATGCCTCTGACATTTCATCTTGACACTCCATGTTTTCTTTTTCCTGTGAAGGGGCACCCTCATTCTTTCAAATGCACATTTTGGCTTCTGATTATTTTTCAAATAATATTTTTAGAGCAATTTTTGTGAAACCATGGATAAGTCAAACAACTGAGTTATTTTTGAGTATGATTTCCATTGTGGAACCAGTGCAATGCAGACAGTTCAAAATATCAGCAGAGTGTTTGGGAAAGACGTGGCTGATGAGCACACAGTATGTGGATGGCTGAGAAGTTCTATTCTGGTGATTTTAATCTTGAAATGAGTCATGTGAGTAACCTGAGACCAGGTGGATGATGATGAGCTGAAAGCAGCAGAAATCCATCCCAGTCTGCAGTGCCTCCAACAGCATCGGACCATTTGACAGCAGTCGGCAAGGTCAGGAAGCTGGACGGGGGGTCCTGCATGGATTAAGTAAGAGTCAGAAGGGACGTCATCCTAAAGCTTGCCTTTCTTTGCTGTCGTGACATAAAGGTGAACCATTTCTACACTGCACTGTTATGTGTGATTAAAAAATGGATTATTTTTGATGATCATAAGCATTTGGCACAATGGTTGGATAAAGATAAAGTGATGAAAGACTGTCCCCAAACCAAATATTCATCAAAAAAAGCTAATGGTGTCTGTTTGGTGGTCCAGTGCTGGTATAACTCGTTACAGCTTCGTGAAATGTGATCAGTGAATACAATGGATGTCCACTGTAACCAACGGGGTGAAATGAGGATGCTTGTGATTAAGCAACGGAGACTGGGCAATAGAGACGGACCATTTCTCTTGCAAGACAATGTGTGACCACACCTCACACATACAACCACTGCTCAAACTACCAAGACTAGACTTGGAAACCCTCTTTTGTTCACTGTATTCACCAGACCTTGCACCAACTGACTGCACTTTTTCCAGGCATTGGGCCATGTCTTGCAAGGAAAAATATTTCATTTTCAGCAAGTTGTGGAAAGCACCTTGTTTGATTTCATAGATACTTGTCCTCCTAGCTTCCTCACTACTGGCATAAACAAACTACCATTAAGATGTAAAAACTATGTCAACAATTTAGGTGCACTTTTTAATTAATTGTACTGCTTGTCTGAGATATGATAACTAAACTTTTGATTTGAAATTGGACATTTCATATTTAATGACCTAAATATATTACCTTAAAAACTTAGATTAGGAAGGATGTTGAACATAAAATAATAATTGATTTTCATGGGTCTAGTGTGTGGTAGTCAATTTGGGGATAAAGGGAGAAGACATTTTTGTGTTGAAATAATTTTTGGAAACCATCATGGAAATTGTGGTTCTCCAAAGAAGTTGCTATAACCAGTTAAGGCACAGGCAGGTGACAGGATATGCGTAGGAGGGAGGCTGAGAGGCTGCCTTCACTTCAGAAGCTTCCTGGGTAACGTGGTATTCGAGTTGTAAATGTTAAAATGTTTTCTTGTAAGCATCTTATAGTAATGAAATGGATTAGCATTAGGCTACCCCACCATGTATTACATAATTAACCATTAAAATGGAAAGAATTAACATTGTTATGTTAGGAAAAAGAAAACCAAAATTAATTAGGAAGATGCTTAAAGTGTGAAGCATTTGGCACAGTGGTTGAAGTGCAAGGTGCACGTCCCGGAAGGTGGAAGGGTCCACGTGGGCTTGGGTGCCCAGGGCAGGTCTCAGCCACACACCCCACAGCCGTGAACCTGGCAGGCGGGGCAGCAGACAGCTGTGCCAGACTTGTACACAGCGTGTGTTAACCTTTCACGCTTTATTAGTGCAGTCATGATGAGTTTAAGAAGATTTAGTGAGGGAAAATAATGTAATAGACGTGGGTTATGGGTTGCCAAGTAATTAAATAAGGCCATGAATACTTTACATTTGTTTAATAGAATATTCAGCAAAGAACAGTTTATGAAATTTGGTTTGAATGATTTCAAGTGAATACCGATTACTTTTTCATAAAGATACTTTTTAATATATACAAAATAACATAGATATAAAAATATTAAAGGCAAATAGTTTAAAAAATTTTTCAGGATATAATATTATTCATAAATAAGTGACTAGCTTTATTTTACAAAAATTGAAAGAAATAGAAATGTCTATTTCATAATGGTCCCTTGACTGTCCCTGTAGGAAAAAGCATGTTATAATCTTATTTTTTATTTTTTAACAATGTGATAGTAATTGACATAATAACCTCAGCAGTTATCAATGGCTATATGTTGCGTCACTAAAGAAAGTCTTCTGAGTTAAGTGTCTGTTTTCATTTTGTCACTGTGTATATGTGTGTGATATATAGTTTTCTGCATGTAGTTAGGGGACATTTCTCCTGTTTAAGTTGTGCTTAAGTTTAAGGAAAATACTCCAGCCCCAGGTGCCTGGAGTCTGGTAGGGATGTTCCACAGGACACGGGTGTGACTTTTATGAATGTCCAATGTTCTCCTACTTTCTGTCTTGATCCTACTATGGAATTCCAGCTTGTGACACTGACTTCTGGGGTGCTGCTGAGCTCAAGGGGGTTTTAGGGATTCACAGAGTGAGGGGTAACTTGGAAGTGGCCATCGTTGTGCTGTCTGGTTTTATTTTGGTGACAAAATGGAATGGAGAGCTTCTGAAGGAGAGGGTGCCCGGGGCAGGTCCATTCTGACTGATGGTGGGGGAGAGGAGGGTGGGAGAGCTGAGGCACAGAGGGCAGAGTGCTCATCCTCTAAGAGTCCAGGCAGCAGGACAGGCTCGAGACTCTGTGAAGGATGTGGGCCATGGGGAGGCAGGAGCTCCATGATCCTCAGGTCAGCTGCAGTTAGCTTTTTATCTCTTAAAATTGCTGACAGCATGGCTTGTGACTTCACAGGTTTCCCTTGGAGCTCAGGCATCTGAATTTTAATGTCTAGCTTTATATAGGTGGGGTACTATGCAAGTTTTGAGTCAGACTGTATTACAGTCCAGGATTTCACAAAGCACAGCTGGCAGTGCCCTTTCTAACTCACCTGTGCACGTTTCAACCTGCTCAGCTTATTGGTGTTGCTGAGAGGGCTTCATTTGTTTCCATCTTTGAGGAGTTTCTGCTTCTTGACTTTTGTGTATCTCAAAACTTTCGTAATGACCCACATACCGATAGTTGCAAATGTGGAAGAAGGAATCATAAAGGAGACTTTAATAGCGGCTATTTTCTGTGTTATGCATATAACTTAGTGATAATAATAATTACTAGGAAGCTCAGCCCATTTTTCTCCCCAAATCTTCTCAGGGTCTGTCTGTACTGGCTGAGCTGGGAGGCCACCTGGGCCCAGTGACAGCAGTGGAATTCTGTCCGTGGGAAGCAGATACCATTATCTCAGTGTCTGAGGACAGAAGCTTTAAGGTGAGGGGTTGATGTTGGACTCTTTCAGATGCAACAAGGGCTTTAGACAAATATCTCTGGACACACTGGCCCAGTGCATTTGGTTCCCGTACCGCCATGTAAATGGCTCTGTGTCTGCTGCATTTCTATAAGGTGACTGTTGTCTTGGTTTCCATACAGAAGTGGAGCAGTGGCTTTGGCTGGGTCACAAGGCTGAGGAGCCAGGTGTGGATCCTGCAGGACAAGCCTTGAGCCTCCAGATTTCCCAGTCCCAAGTCCAGGGCTGGGTGAAGCAGTACCATTAATTTGTGTCCTAGCATTTCCTAGGGACCCAGAGCAGAAGGGACAGTCCCAGTATGAGAGGATTCAATCAGAAGTAAACTAGGCTCTAGAAGAACATACAGTAAGATGAGAGTGCAGTTTGCGTCCAGCTGCTTCCTGTGGACTGTCACAATTTTTGATTTGCACTTCTGTCTTGGGAGTGTCAGACAAATTTCTGGGAAGCATTTCTAACTTTGTCTTATGTTTGTGTTTTTCAATTTTTTTCCAAATATCTATGGTTGGAAGTGTTAGTTTTTCTATAAGCTTATGACATCTCTCATTATTTTCTACAGTTTGACCATACCTGCTTACTACGTCATTTCCTGTTTTAGCCAATCCTTTTCACTGATTCAATGTGTTAGGCAGAATCGTTAGTTCAAGCTTTTGCAATAATGGCAACACTCTTACCTCTTCTAAAGAATCTTGTGTTTGTTCAAAGGTCTGGGACTGTCGTACAGGATCGGTGACATACACTTCATCTGTGTTAGCAGGTAAATGTTTCCTGAAGACGGGCTACGTGTAACTGGGAGCTCCTGTTCCCTGGGGCAGAACTGAGCCACGCAGGTGGGTCTGACTCAGGCCCACCACCTATGTACTCCTATCCACATGTTAAAAGGACTCACTTAACACTTGTCCTTGAAGTTTTTAACTTAAAATTAAACATATGCTTGGAATCTGAGCCCTTCTCCTCAGATGAAATGTCTGACCAGTGCAGGGCACGGCCAGCCTGCAGCAGCCCCACGGAGTGAAGCCTAGTCCTCTGGCACTCATGGCCAGGATCTCTCCCCGCGGGTCCAGGGTGTGACTGGGAGCAGGCAGCACTCTGGCTCTGTGGTCGGGCAGTAAGCACGTGTGCAGCTTGTGAGTCTCAGGTGACTGTGGTCCTCAGAGTGCCTTTGTGGGGGTGGTTGAAACAGCACTGGGGCCACACAGCTGCAGGACCACATGGCCTGCTAGGCAGTGCAAGGGACCAGCTTCAGTGACACCGATGCTTAAAGACAGATGTTCTTTACGTCCTCTCAACAGCCTACCCTCTTCTAAGTTTATTCATCGATGCAGAGAGCAAGCAGCTTATTACTGGGTGTGCTGACGGCCAGGTAAGAGAGACACGACCAAGTCCCAGTGTTCAAGTGTTGCTATAAGTGAACATGTGCACGGAAGGCCTTTACTTTCCTATTACTTCCTGTTCTCTTGTGATATGAAGAAACAGCCCCTCAGCGTGAAGCCCTGTAATCCTCCCTGGCTGCATCCCTGGGGGCTGGGCCTGCCTGTGTCTCTGTAGCCCCCGGTGCGATCTTGGGTGTAGCAGGGGTTAGAAGTCACTTTCAAAAAAAAAAAAGAAGTCACTTTCAGCCCTGTTAGCATCAGCTTTACACATTTTTGAAAAATGTGAAGATATTTAAATTAATGTTTTTCTAAAGGTTTTTTAGTGAGCATTTGACATGTACTTCACAAAGCCTGAATAAAATTGGTGTCGATATACTTTGATAAAGTTATGTTTTTGGAAATTAAGATCCTTTTTCTGACAAAGTTGACTGCTGTCATCCTGTGTCTCATCCCCCAGTGGAGTGTCAGATGTGCTTGTGGCGCTGAGGAGACCCTGGGCCGAGTGCTAGGCAGGGATCCCGGGAGGCCAGGTGGCGGGTCCTGCCTGCACCACGTGGGGTTCTCACCTGACGAGAGCGGCTGCTGCCAGTGCCCAGGAAGGGTGCAGTGGAGTTGCTGCAGGACTGGCCTATCCCTTGTGGCCTGTCTGTGTCTGGCCCTCTTTCTCTCTGGGACCTGCTGTTTTGGGAAGCAGAGTGCCACGTGTGCGTGTGCTTGGTCCACAGCTCTGGGTCTTCAGCTTGGCCGAGAGACACCACTACCGCCGTGTAGTGCGTGTGGACCTGAGGAAGAGGAGAGAGAGCTTCGTCACTAGAAGGGCGAAGTCTGGGCTGTGCGGCCTGCCAGGTATGTTGCTTGACCTTCAGCTTTCCTGGGACACTGAACACTGTGGACAAGCTGGCAGAGTGGAGGGAGAGGACAGAGGAGAAAGTTCCCTATTTGGAAAGACCCCAGGGTCTTGACCTTGATGGACACCAGGGCTCAGACTAGTGGTGGCCAGTGGTGATGTCAGTCTCCAGAGAGGACACACTCGGGGGCAGCAGTTGACTGGGTGTCAGGGTTGTTGTATTGGGGGTAGGTCCCAGCTCCACAGGCCTGGTGCCTTCCAGGGGCCTCTGCTCACTGCAGGTGCCTGCCTGCAGGCTGCCCAGAGCTGCTTCCCTGTCCCTATCTGCAGCCCTGCCCAGATGCCCTGTGCATCTGTTTTACTGTCACAAAAGGAGCTTGTAACTAAGGAGTGTGCTCTGCATCGCTCCTGCCAAGTTCACCAGGAGGAACGCGTGGCTTTCATCCTTTAATTCAGTTTTCTATGCTCTTCCTTAAGAGCACACATTGTGCTTTTATGTTTGGCCAACAGGTCTCGCTCTGCAGGTGTACACATTGATCTTAAGGCCATTATCATTATTATTGGTTTTAGTTTTTGCTATTTTGTGTATGATTTTAAACTGTTTCTTTTTATATTAGGTCTGAAATTACCTTTATCCAATATACATGTTTTTAACTTATGCTTTGAACTTTGTTTCTTATCATTTCTCTTATGAATATTTTCTATGGAAGTGAATCTCAGGGGATGGGGAGTCGGGCATTGAAGTGATAGACTACCCTCTCCCCCGTCTTTGGCTCCATACCTGAAATTCCTTTTCCTACAGACTGCCTCATCTGGGGTGATTTCTAGTATTTTTGTTGACTCTGATTTGTCTTAGCAAGATATATTCACGTCATCTCTGGGTATCCATAGGTAGCCTTGAACCTTGATTGGCAGATTTAACTTCAGTCCTCACACCATTAATAACTCTCTTCCCTAGAGGTGTGCCCGCTTCCCTCTGCAAGTGAATTGGACACAGAAGGGGTAGAAGCAGCTTTTCCTGTGCTGAGACTCGCGCCCTGTGACCTTTCACCCATCCTAGGTTCTGAAAACAGATTGTGAGTATGCTGAGCTTGGCGGGAGCTGTGCAGAGCACGCGTCTTAGTGACGTGAGTGAGCCTTGAGTTTAGTTTTAAAGAATGGTTACAAGGAAACCAAATTATTTTTGTCTCTTTGATTATTATTAACTGTAAGTGTTCTTAGGATCCTACATTTTTAAGTCTTAAACTTGGTAAGCTTGGTCAATTATATTTAAGTATCTTTAATTAAAGGAGTTAGATTATTTTTAGGTTTTTCTTACGCAAATCTAGGCAGATCTGTGCCTCTGTTACAGCAGCTGCCTGATCTTTGTGGCACCAGAACTGGTTTCGTGGAAGAATTTTTCCACAGAAATTTCCCAGGGGGGTTGGGGATATGGTTTCAGGATGATTCAAGCACATTACATCTCTACCTCAGCCCGTCAGGCATTAGGGTCTCAGGGAGGCGCAGCTGGGACCCTGCTCATGCACTTTACTGCTGGGTCACCCTGTGGGACTCTGAGACCTGAAGGCTGCTGCTGATCTCACAGTAGGTGAAGCTCAGGTGGTTGAGCGGCTGTGAACACAGGTGCAGCTTCCCTCCTCACCTGTGCTCACCCCTGCTGTGTGGCCCAGTTCCTAACAGGCCAAGGACTGGTAATGGTGTGTGCCACCCGGGGATTGAGGCCTGCCACGCTGTGGCACTTCCTTAGAAAGGGAAAATGGTTGTCACAGTGTCCTAAACTTCCCTTTCCCCAGGTGTGCCATGTGTCATACATTTGAAATTAACTCCAAATAGATTTTATTTATTTCTGTGCTCAAGAGAAACATTATAACCATTTGACAACACCAGGAAGCCCTGTTCAGCTGTGACTGAAGAATATTGTCATACTAGTGTTCACAACCTCCCTAATCTCAGGAAGCCCTGGATTATGGATTTGCCTAAGAGGAGCCTTTTGCCTTCTTGAGACTGGGTGTGAGGTGCATAGTGGGCAGCCTGGCCTCAAGTGGTCTTGGCTTGGCCAGTGTTCCATACAGTGCAAATCCAGGGGGTAGGCACAGGAGCAGAGCTTGGCTTGTCCCCTGGCTGGTCAGGGCCCCGGGCACATTGAGCCCTCCATGTCCCTAGAACAGGAGGATCCACATGGTCAGTGCCATTCACAGTGGCAGTGGGCCAGCACGGCGCTGTGCCAGGGACGCCAGGAAGGAGCCTGGGTGCTGTTCTGGCTGACTCAGGCTAGACGTGGGGCCCAGACAGGGAAGGGCTAGAGAGAAAATTCCTGCTGGAGCCTTTGTCTAAGTCCAAGTGTAGCACCGTCAGAACAGGGCTTATTCATTTGTTTGTCAAGAATAACAATCAGACCGATGTTTGCGACTGGTTAACCCTGCTACTTTGGGCCATTAGCTGTCTCCTAGTCTACAGGGGTAGGCAGCCAGCGTCATCTTCAGGGGTAGCGATGCCACCCTCACCTGAGCTGGGGCCTCATGAAGATGCAGGCGCTAATTTCCTCTGTAACCCTAGTGGAAATGACACCCGCAGAGGTCAGAGTTGCATTACTTGTTTTATGTAGACAGTTAGTGGACGCCAAGGAGACCTGACACTGATTTTAATTCCAGCCCTGGCAAAACGTGACTGTCTGTTAAAAGGCCCAGGGGACTGCCCAGCATGGGGACACTTGAGCCCATGCTCCTTGCCCTCCCTTGACTCTCAGCGGGGCAACTGCAGCACTGCGGGAGAGACTGGAGGGAATGAGAGTAATCCTTTTCTTTTCCTTTAAAAATCAGTCTTTATTCTGGGAATACCAAAGGCTTGTGGATTGGAAGCTCAGCTGCTTTATTCGTATTTAACTTGGCAAATTTTGAATTGGAAGCTGTTTTACACTATAAGGGTAAGAGCATAAGTTCAAGTAATCTTTGATATAAATTTTGTGTGACTTTAATATTTTTCCTTTGACCGGTAGTGTAGAAAGTCCCATCATTTGAATTTGAGGATATGACGCCTTTAGTCACTAGTGACAGAGGTTTCTCCTTGAGTGCATCAGGCCCTCTGTCAGCTCTGCTTTCCCCCGGGTAACTTCCCCCCTTTTCCGTGTCTGTCCTTTGAGGCTCCTGTCCATATGGGGCTTCTGCCGCCCACCTGGCACCACCCTTCGGCCTCACAGCTCAGACCGAAGGTGTCTGGAACTGAGCTGAAGTGCTCTCTGCTCCTGGGCCTCTCTCCTACACTTTCTGCCCCCACCAGCAACACAGGAACAGTTGGGGGACCTTTTCTTCCTCCCTCCCTCCCAGAAATCCAGTTCCTCAGCCCTGCTCTGGGGATGTCCAGCCCCTCAGCCCCGCTCCAGGGCTGCCTGCTCTGCCTGCCCAGCCATAGGCGCCATCCTGGCTTCTCCAGTAGGTCTGATCTTGACACCTCTGTGTCCTGACACCCTCTGAGGCCTCTGTTTCCAGGATGTAGGAAGAATTCCTCAGCTGGCCCCTGGCCCCCCCGGGCTGCTTGGAAGTCTCTCTCCCTTGTCACCTGCTGTGCCAGGGCCTGGCAGAACCCTCTCCTTCCCCCTCAGTGGCCGTGGTGCCTGCTCCTGGGGACTCGCCTCACTGGTCACTGTCTGATCCGGATGTGGTTCTCCTTGCGGCCCAGCCCTTCCTTCTCGGCTCTGCCCCAGCTTTCACGGTGCGTCCCGCAGGAGCTCTGTACTTGGCCTCTGGCTTCTGCGCTGGGCTGAGCCTCACGTCCGTCCCAGGTTATGTCCCCAGCCACCAGCATGGTGGTGCTGGGCTCTCAAATACTTGGGACGAATGTCTCAGTGAGCTCTTGGTCCCCTTCACCTATCCCTTCAACATTGTTTTTTTATCTTTGCTGAACACGAAGATTTTCAGAACCTCAGCATTCAAGTTGCAGGATCCTGTGCCATGATGGGCAGAACTGCTGATCAGAAGGTCGGTCACCAACATCTTCCATCTGTGTTCTGAGATGTGTGTCAATGCTTTTGATTCATGCTTATGTTCTACAGCATAATAAGATAATAAGGGGCTCAGTGAATGAGATTTTTTTTTTTTTGAGACAGAGTCTCAAGCTACCCCTTGGGTAGAGTGCTGTGGCATCACAGCTCACAGCAACCTCCAACTCCTGGGCTCAAGTGAGTCTCCTGCCTCGCCTCCCAAGTAGCTGGGACCACAGGCGCCCGCCATAGCACCCGGCTATTTTTTTGTTGCAGCCGTCATTGTTGTTTGGCTGGCCCAGGCTGGGCTGGGGATTCGAACCCACCACCTTAGGTGTATGTGGCTGGTGCCTTAGCCACTTGAGCCACAGGTGCCGAGTTGAGATTTTATATGTGAGAATTTTTATGAATTTCACAGTATGACACGACTACTAATACTAGTCAAATAATGTGACTGTTGGTGTAAATGACACAGATTTAACCATCAGCACTCCAGGTGCACGTCACAGTCTCCTGGTCACCCAGCAGCTCTAATGATGTGCACGCCCTGCCCCTTGTAGGCACTTTGCCTGCTCGCATCCATGTTCGGGAAGAAGATCGCCTTGCTGGAGATCGACCTGGCCGTGCTGGTCAAGTCTCAGCAGTGCCCTGGAGCCAGGAAGCGTCTCTCCGTGCTGGCCAGGTAGGGGCCCCGCAACAATGGTGTGTGTTTGTGCCAGTTAGCATTTTAGATTCCTTTTTATGTTAACAATAAAAGTAAAGTTTAGCAAACTTCCGAATATGCTAAGCTTGTTTGAAAGCATTTTTCATGCACGGCTTCCATTTTGTTTAAAACTAAATAAAACTAAAACATTTATTTTAATGTGAACCACTGTATTATTTCAGGATAGAATATAAATTAGCACTTTATAACAAATTGATATTTTTACAAGAATAAGCTTGGTAGTTTTCATTTCCAAATATTGCATACATGTGTATAGCTCTCTGTGTATGAATGAATCATTTATCGCTGCCCTTAAACTACATGTTTCATTAAAATGATTCCATCATACAGTTGTTCTCCTCATGTGGTTTTATTTTATTTTAGCTCCTGTGTGCTACCAACCTCTCCGCTGTATTTTGGAATTGTTGAGGAAAAAAGCACTAACCCTGTTGGTCAAAAACGATCTGGTTAGTATAATGTACTCTGCGATGTAAACTGCGTGGCGGGGGAGCTCCCGGGACTGCTGGAGCACTGTGACGGCTCTTGGAGTGCATCTCTGCGGGCGCCCGTTCCTCACGGCCTCCCTGCTTTGCTCCTTGCTCCTCTCATCTTTATTACATGTCATCTGTGGGAGCGAATATGCCAGATGTTTTTCTTCATGAGTTGGGCATAGTTTCTGTAAATTCACAAGCACACTTGTGGTCTGACGGCTGTCTCTCTCGTGACGAGGGCAGTGGTGGTGCCTACTGGGCCCGCTAATGATTTAACACAAGAATAATTGTTTTCCCTTTTTTGTCTGTTGAAGAATCTTAAAGTGAATCCCAAATGTCATGTCATTCTACTCCTGTTGCTTCCATGCTCATTTCTAAAACTTACAGGTTCTTATCTAGTCACAGTGACGTTGTATCAAAACTAACAGTCATTTTTTGGTGCCTTGTATTAGCCAGTCCAAAATAAATTACTCCTGATTATCTTAAAATGTCATTCCATAGGTTTGTTCTAAGCAGCAGGCAAATAAATCTGCATGCTACTTTTTTTGAAGAAATAATCTTAAAATTAGCTTACATTTTAAGATGGTAACTTTATTATAAGACTCACTGATAATTACATTTTTTCCCTTTAGTGACCAATTTAAATTCTTAATCAGTCTTGTCAAACCTCAGTGGACCTAATTTAAAAATTTAAATGCTGCTTCATAGACACCTCCCTATGAGCTCCCTTGCCTCTCTGCCACAGCAGGAGTCCCACCCACAAGAGGGCCCCTGACCTGGCCTCTCCTGTCTCCAGGACAGGTTGTGGTCAGCATCCTGGACTCTCCGTCCATCTCCACACTTTGAAATCCTGCTCTATGTAACTTCTTTCCATTTTCTGGTGTCTCATTTGCTCTTCACCCCCTAGTAGTGTGGTTTGAACCATCTGTGCACCTGTAGTGGGTCTGGGACAGGACCGTGTTGAGCCCCAGATTCCAGGTCTGGGGACAGGGCTGCAGTGAGCCCCAGATTCCAGGTCTGGGACAGGACCGTGTTAAGCCCCAGATTCCAGGTCTGGGGACAGGACAGTGGTGAGCCCCAGCTTCTAGGTCTGGGATATGACCATGGTGAGCCCCAGATTCCAGGTCTGGGGACAGGACTGCAGTGCGCCCCAGATTCCAGGTCTGGGGACAGGACAGTGGTGAGCCCCAGATTCCAGGTCTGGGGACAGGGCCATGCTGAGCCCCAGCTTCCAGGCCTGGGGAGTGCTGTCTCCCCACTGCACAGCGGGCCTTTTCACCATGGTGTGCCCTGTGCTTGGGCTCTCCCTCCTTGGTTTCTCAGCTCAGGTGGGTCCTGGTCTTCTGGCTACCCAGTTCATTGTCTCCCCTCCTTCTGTTCCCTGCCCCCTTTCAGTCTCCCCTCTCCTTCAGCCTGACTCTCAGGGGCTCTCTTGTCTTCTTCTCCCGCACTCATGGCTACGCAGGCATGGATAATGCCCCAAGGCAGACTCCTCTCTACATTTTTGCACCCCTTTTAGGGAGGATCAGAGTTGCAGTTACTTGCTGGGATTCAGTTTTGGTGGAAGTCGTCTTAACAATTCTTTTCTCATCTATCCCTTTCTCTTTCTGCCATGTCTATGTCCCTCCTCCACATCTGGGTCCTGAGCATTTCCTCTACTTCCGGGTCAGACTGGGACTCTATGGGTCACCCCCGCTTCCTGTTTCCTCTGTCGTCACCCACACTTGCTGTCACTAAGTCCTACAAACGTGTCTTGCTCACAGTCACGTGTGTCGTGTTGTTGCTCAGCCACTGTCACAGGTCTGGCCAGTGCTCTTCACACCTGTCTCCACTCTCTGGGGCCAGCACTGTCCTGGGAAGGGCGTGGCCATCTGGTTTGCTCTACTCTGCCACTCAGGGGGTCTCTGCACAGACTGATGTCCTAAAGCATCTCCCCAGGGTTTTCTTTTAGTAGTTTCATAGTTTCAGGTCTTAGGGTTAACTCTTTAATCCATTTCGATTTGGGTTTTCTATATGGCAAGAGGTGAGGGTCAACTTTCCCTCATCTGCACATGGATATCCAGTTTTCCCAGCTCTATTGGTTGAAGAGATTGTCCTTCCTCACTGTGAGCTCTTGGCAACTGTGGAAGGTGAGTTCACTGTGCTTGTGTGGGTTTATTTCTGTGTTCTCCATTCTGTCCTACTGGTCTGTGTACCAGGAACCTGCTGTTTCAGTTACTCTGTAGTGTATTTGAAGTCAGGTAATGTGATTCCTCCAGTTTTGTTCTTTTTGCTCAGGAGGGCTTTATCTTTTCTGGGTCTTTTGTGGTTCCATATACATTTTAGGACTTTTTTACATTTTTGTGAAGAGGATCATTGGTATTTTGATGAGCATTGCATTGAATCTATAGATTGCTTTAGATAGCACAGACATTTTAACAATATGATTTATCCAGTCCATGAGTGTGTACTATCTGTTTTTGTTTGTTTGTTTGTTTTTGTGAGTCCTCCTCATTTTTTTCATCAATGTTTTATAGCTTTCATTGTAGAGATCTTTCACTTCTATGGTTATGTTTATTCCTGAGTATTTTACTTTATTTGTGGCTACTGTAAATGAGATTACTGTCTTGGTTTCTTGTTCAGATTACTTATTGGCGGCATATAGAAATGCTGCTGCTTTTTGTGTGTTGATTTTGTATCCTGCAACTTCACTGAATTTATCAGTTCTAATAGTTTTTTATGGTATCTTTAGGTTTCTCTAGATATAAGTCATATTGTCTGCAAACAAGGATAATTTGACTTCTTCCTGTTGAATCTGGGTGCCCTTTCTTTCTCTTGACTGATTGCTCAGGCAGAACTCTCAGCACTCCGGGGTGACAGAGGCCCCAGGGGGCATCTGTGACCTGCTCCAGGTCTTAGGGGAGAGGCTTTCTGTTCTCCCTGCTCAGGGTGACAGTCCCTGTGGGTCTGTCACACCCGACTTAATATTGTGTTGAGGTAAGTTCCTTCTATGACCAATTTTTCTGAGAGTTATTTTTATCATGAAGGAATGTTGAAATTTTATCAAATGCTTTTACACCATCACTTGAAATGATCATATGGTTTCTGTCTTGTGTTACCTGATATGACATAGCAGGTCTGTCGATTTGCATATTTGAATCATTCCTGCCTCCCAGATGAGTCTCACCCGATCAGGATGAATCATCTTTTTAATGTGTCAATTGAAATTGGTTTGTTCGTGTTTCTTTAAGGATTTTTGCATCTTTGTTCATCAGAGATATTGGCCTCTAGTTTTCTTTTTGTTATGTCTTTGGTTTTGGTATGAGGGTGATACAGGCCTTGTACATGAGTTTGGGAGTATCCCTCCTCAATTTTTTTGAATAGTTTAAGCCAAATTGATATAAGTTCTTCCTTGAATGCTTAGTGGAACTCAGCAGAGATGCCGTCCAGTCCTGGGCTTTTCTTTGATGGGAGAACTTAGTGTTTCTGTCTCATTACTTGTTTTTGGTTTCTTCCTGGCTCATTCTTGGTAGGTCGTACGTGTCTAGGAATTTATCCCTTTCTTCTAGGTTTTCCAACTGATTGGCGTCGAGTCCCTTCTCCTAGTCTCTAAGGAGACTTTGGACTTCTGCAGTGTCAGTTGTGGTATCTCCTTTCTAACTGATTTTGTTTATCTGGATCTTCTCTCATTTTCCCTGAGGTCGTCTAACTAAAGGCATGTCAGTTTCATTTATCTTTTCAAAAACCCAACTTTTTGTTTCTTTGACCTTTTGTATTGTTATTTTGGCTTCAGTTTCATTTATTTCTGCTTTGATTTTTATTACTTATTTACTAATTTTGGGTTTTGTTTGCTCTTGTTTTCCCGGTTCTTTAGGATGCATCTTTAGGTTGTGTATTTGAAGCTTTTCTTTTTTTTTTTTTTTTATGTAGGCCCTTCCTGCTCTTTCCTAACTTTCCTCTTATTACTGCCTTTTTTGCATCCCATAGGTTTTGATATATTGTGTTTTTATTTTCATTTGTTTTGAGAAATGTTTAAATTTTCTTCTCAATCTCTTGATTGTCCCACTCATCATTCAGGAGCATATTGGATAATTTCTAGGGGCTTGTGTATTTTCTACGTTTCTCTCGTTATTGATTTCTAGTTTTATTCCATTGTGATCAGAGAATACTTGGTGTGATTTCAGTTTTTAAAAATTTCTTGAGACATTTTTTGTGGCCTGATTTATGTGTGGTCTGTCCCTGAGAGTGACCCTTGAGCTGAGGAGAAGGACGCGTCTTCTGTAGCTGTTGGATGAGACGCTCTGTTGATGTCTGTGAGGTCCCCAGAGTCTGCAGGGCAGATTCAGTCCAGTGCTTCCCTGTGGATTTTCTGCGGGGGGTTTGTCCAGTGCTGAACGGCTTATTGAGGTCTCCAGCAATCACTATGTTGGGTGGGGTATGTCTCCCTTAGCTCTGCACATCTATTTAGAATTGTCGTATCTTCTTGTCAAATTGACCCCTTTATCATTTACAAGGACACTCTTTGTCTTTTTTTAGAGTTTTTTTTTCTTGAAATCTATTTCATCTGATAAAAGTACAGCTGCTGCCCTCCTCTGTTTTGCACAGAATATCTTTTCCTGCCCCCATATTTTCAGTTTTGTGTATTTTTAGAGGTACAGTGTGCTTCTTGCAGACAACATAGTTGGCTCTTAGTTTTTAATCCATTCAGTTACTTTATATGTTTTGACTGGAAAGTTTAGTTTATTCACATTCAGTGTTGTTTATTGATAGGTAAGGACTTTCTACTGTGTTGTTGTTATTTGATTTGTTTGTTTTGGTCCTTTCTTTCTTTCTTACTTTTTGTCTTCCTTTGTTAAAAGTGATTTTCTCTGGCAGTATATGTTTATTTCTTACTTTTTATTTCTTGTGTATCTATTGTGGGCTTTTTGATTTGAGCTTGCTGTGAGGCTTACAAAAAACATGTTATAACCAATTATCTTAAACATATGACAACTCTACTTAAAAAAACAAGTAAGCAAAGAGAAATCTAACAGAAATTCTACCCTTTAACTCCATCTCTGCCTATTTTTTAAATTTTATTGTTTCTGTTGTATCTTTTTATACTAAATAACAAAACGTTGGTATAGTTATTTTTGATAAGTTTGTCTTTTGGTCTTCCAACTGAAGATAAAAAGGTTCATACACCACAATTACAGGGTAGAATATTCTGTGTTTGTGTGTTGCTGTTACCAGCGGGCTGTTTGCCTTCAGATGAGTTCTTGTTCATTAACCTCCTTTTCTTTCCAATAGAAAACTTTCAGATTCCTTGGAGGACAGGTCTGGTGTTGATGGACACTCTCAGCTTTTGTTTGCTTGGGGAAGTCTTTATTTCTCCTTCATGTCTGAAGGATATTTTTGCAGGGTATAATATTCCAAGGTTAAGGTTGTTCCTTCAGCACTTTGAACGCGACCAGCCACTCTCTTCTGGTCTGTGAGTTTCCCTGAGAAGTCTGCGTATTGGTGCTCCTTTTTGGTGTTATTTTTGTTTTCTTTTTTTCTTGTTTCCTTTCAGATCTTTTCCTTATCCATCAAGTTTGGGGATTGATTATCAAATACCTTGAGGTAGTCTTTTTAGGTTAGATCTGCTTGGGTTTCTGTACAACCTTCTTATACCCAAATAATGATATTTTTCTCTATGGTTAGAAAGTTCTGTTATTAATTCTTCAAAAAACCTTTTTACCCCACTATTTGTTCCTACTTCCTTTTTAAGGCCAATAACTCTTAGGGTTTCCCTTTTGAGGATATTTTCTAGGTTTCGTAGGCAGACTTCATTTCTTTATTTTTTATTTTTCCTCTTGTGATCATGTATTTTCTTTCCTTCCTTCCTTCCTTCCTTCCTTCCTTCTTTCCTTTCTTTCTTTCCTTTCTTTCTTTCTTTGTCTCACTATGTTGTCCTCATGGCGTCACAGCTCACAGCAACCTCAGACTGTTTCACCTAAGTGATTCTCTTGCCTTAGCTTCCCAATCAGCTGGAACTTCAGGCGCTCACCACGATACCTGGCTGTTTTTTTGGTTGTAGTTGTCATTGTTGTTTAGCAGGCCTGGGGCAGGTTGAACCCACCAGCCCCACTATATGTGGCTGGTGCCCTAACCACTGAGCTACAGGCGCCGAGCCTGATCATGTATTTTCAAATAGCTTGTCTCAACCTGGCCTATTCTTTCTTCTGCTTGTTCAGTTCTGCTCTTGAGAGACCCCAGTGCATTTCTCAGTCTGTCAATTGAATTCTTAAACTACAGAATTTCTGCGTTTTTAAACAACATTATTTCAACCTCTTTTTAAAGTTTCTCTGACTGGCTTCTGGATTCCTTCTCTGTATTGTTGGAAGTTCAGTGAGCTTCAGGACAGTTCCTTTGAATTCTTTGTGGGAAAGCCCACCTGTCTCCATTAGTTTATTTGGTGAGGTCACATTTTCCTGGAAGTTCTTAATGCTTGTGGGATGTCTATTGATGTCTGGTTTTTGAAGAGATATTTCCTTAAATCTTTGCAGTCTGGGCTTGTTTGAGTCCTTCCTTCTTGAGAAGGCTTTCCAGATACTCAAGGAGAATTGAGTGTGTGGTCTAAGTCTTTGTCACTGCTGCTGTATCAGCACTGGGGGTGCCCCAAGCCCAGCAATGCTCTGACTCTTACAGATTCCTGGTGGTACCATCTTGGTGAACTTGGGTAAGTTATGGGAAAATTCCCTGGATTACTAGGCCAAGTCTCTCACTCTCTGTGCTGGGCTGGGCTATTGGAGTTAGGGGAAAAGTTACGTGGGCACTTCCTTGTGACCACCAGTGCCAGGTCACTGAAGCCAGCTCAGTCTCACCTAAAGCTACTTGGCCACCTGTGATGTTTATTCAAAACCTAAGGCTCTTTCATCAGCAGGTGGTGACTCCTGTGAGGCCTGTGTCCTTCCCTTCAGGGCACATGTTTCCTTGTGGCCCAGGGTAGGTTCAGAAGTGCCATTCAGAAAGTAAGGCCTGGACTCAGGGGCCTTAGGAGTGTGCTTGGTGCTACTTTACTGTGGCTTAGCTAGTACCCAAGTTGTAAAACAAAGTCCTCTGAGCTCTTCCCTTTCCTTTCCCCATGTGGAAGAAGTCTCCCTGAGCTGCTCTGCCTGGAGCTGAGGGATGACACAGGTAGTGGCTTGGCTGCCACCACTAGTGTCTTACTGGGTCACAAGTACCCCACATTCACTGGCTCTAAGCAGCCACAGGAATTTCCCAAGAACTACAATCTTAAAAAAAAAATCTTAAAAAAAAATAACTACAATCTTTGTGGCCTATCTTAGGCATTTAGTCCAGGGCTACCTTTGCCAGTGGTGGTGGGGCTAGACAAGAACAGAACTTGGGCTTCAGGGCAGAGAATTTTCCTCTGGCAGGGCTGTCCTGAATGCTCCTTCCATGGGCACTGGCAGATTCTTCCCTATGCTGTGACCCCTGTGCCAGGGCGGCCCCGAGTTTTAATGCAAAGTCCCCAGTCACTTTACTACCCTCCCCCAGCACACAGGTTCTCTTTCCACTTGGTGCTGCCATAGCATTGCTGGGAGGTGGACAGGGCTACGCAGGACATGTGGGGCTGTCATTTCTGCCCTTTCAGTGCCTTTCTACTTGACATTATGTCAAGCCAGGTGCTGTGATGGCTTACCTGATTTTTGGTTCTTCTAAAGACAGTTGCTTGAGTGGACAGTTGTTGAACTTGGTTTTGTGCAGAGGGACAATTAGTGAGGTTTCTGATCAGCCATCTTGATCTGCCTCCTGTTCATTTGTGCTTTTATTTTAAGTTGTAAAATATATATAAATAAAATTTATTATTTTAATCATATTTTACGTATATGGTTCAGTGGTATTAAGAACCTAAATGCACAGTGTGAGGGTGTTCAGTACACCCCCTGGGCAAAGGGCTCAACTACAACTTGAACTTTACCTTAGAAATGAAAGAAATGTAACCTAAACATTTGTACCTTTCTATTAATCTGAAATTAAAAAATGAAATAGAAAGAGAACCTTTCCATCGTGCAATGGAAGCAATGTAAACAATGTTTTTGAATCAGTTGCTTAATTAAATTAATATCAAAATCATTTTATTTGTGAAGATCACACCTTGGCACAAAATCCACGGCATGAGTCATGGGTTTTTCTCATTTTCAGAAACTTGACTTACTTGTTTCTTTAGCTTTTCTTCTTCTTCAGTTTTACTTAGATCACACCTCAGAAGTGAATTTTTAAACATTTTTACTAATATGGATCATCATATTTCAAATGAATGTATGATGTACTGTGCTTCACAAGTAAATATAATACTTAGATTTCAGAACAAACCTTTACTTAGAACAATTAGGTAAACTGTAAGATTTATTGCAGATATCATAATTTTTCTGTAGCAAGAAGGTTGACATTTTGTATGTCATTAGAAAATATTCATGTAGAAAGTTAATGAATATATTTGATTTATAGTAATTTATAATCTCAAAATTTGCATTTCTCTACTTACAAAAGCATAATAGGAATAATATAAACAGAATACCTAAGTGATAGATGAAGAGCTGTTGTATTTTAATGCTCGATGCGTTTATAAAGACAATATGCTATTATATATTTATGAACTTTATTCTAATACTTTTAAGACATTCTCATAATGAAGCATACTAATGGACCTGTAACTTTATTATTTTATCCTGAAAACTATTTACCATTTTGGCAGCATTTTATTTTCCTTGGGAGGATTTTCCCCTTTGATGCTATGGCTGTGTCAGGCAGTCTCCTTGGTTTCTGGTTCTCCTCAGTCTGAGTGGTCAGTCCCTTTTGGGCCCCGCTTCTAGATGAGGCTTCTCCCTAGACCCTCCTATTCCAGGTCTGGGTCTAGGGCAGAGACAGGACCTCCTGGATCCTGGTCCCTTAGACTTGGATGTGGCAAAGTGAGATATCCACAGTGAGTATTAGTTTAATACTCTGCTTACGAGGGTCACATAGTTCTTGATGGAAATGGGGTGCAGATCATCAGGTTTTAAGTAGCACTTAAAGCAGAACCAAGATTTTTTTTTTACTTAAAAAAACAAAGAGGAGGCTGAGTGCATTGGGATGTGTAGAGTCCCAGCTACACCAGAAGTGACTCAGGAGGATTATTCCAGCCTAGCCTGGGCCACATAGTGAGACCCCTACCTAAAATTTAAAAAGGGCTATTTTTTACAATTGCTTAGTTATACATTTCCTAAAGCTATTTTATAATTGTGTACAGAATAGTCATACTGAATACCAAGTATTAAGTTTATGCAAAAATAAATAGTCCTGGTAAAACTATATTTGGTTTAAAAACACTTTGACATCTGTGAAGTTAGTTTGGTGTTACTTTTTATCAACTGTCAGTGCTGTGGAAAATGTATAGTATGTTAAAAATAGGGAAAGAAGTTTCATTGCCATTAAAATGTACTGATGTTAATAGCTTATTTTATTATTCTGGCTCATGATAAACAAAAACCTTAAAATTAAATTTGAATTAATTTAAGATAATTGAGATTTTTGTTGTAGAGAGCCTGTACCAATTGCCAGTTCGTAGAGTACTTGCTCCTCAGTGGCTCTTTGTCCCAGGGACTGGGCCGAGTTCTGGAGCAGAAGGGAGCTCTACCTGCAGGGTCTCTGCCAGGCAGGGACCCAGGCCCAGAGTCCCAGCGGAGAGCTGAGCTCCATCCCTGAGTATCTCTGATACATAGTTTCAAATGTGCTGCAATTTACTATAGCTTAAAGAATGAGCACAGACTTATCTTATTTTCTTATACTTTTAATCCTCTTGATTCAATCTTTTGCTCATATTGGTTGGTTTGACTTCAAGAATGAAACCTCTTAATTTTGTTGATCAGAAACTCATTCTACTGTATGAATTTTTCTGTTTTGAGATGAGATTGTAACATCAGGTGTTTGTTTCCTCTTTAAAATCATTTCTCAGTTGCTCGGCGCGGCACACAGGACCAGCCCCTGGTTTTCCACAGCACTGTCCGGTCATCAGGCTATGCATCAGCACCCCGGTGAGTGCTCAGGCCACCAAGGATGTAGCCCCTGGAATGTCACAGTCACTTAAGCGGTATCGGCTGTGGCAGTACCCTACCGTGTCCAGGGCCTGGGGTCTGTGCGGAGTCCTGGTGAGGACAGGACCCTGCTCACAGGCTGGCAAGGGTGATGATGCTTTAATGGGACATGGCCCATTGGGCCTGAGTTACTGCCCTTCCTGGCAACACAGCTGTGCTGGAGCAGTGGGAGCTGGACATGCAGTATGTTCAGCACCTCTTCTGGGAGGAGGTGCAAAACAGGGCCAGGAAACTGAACAAAGCCCCACAGTCCCTCATCCTTCTCAGCCAATATCTTAAAGATGAATTTGACTTTTCTTTGTAAATGCAGACTGACCCCTTCCTCCTGCTGTTGACACCAGGGACCTGCACTCGGGGTAGGCTGAGCTCTCCCCACTGTGCCACCTCCACCGAGAGCCCACCTGACCCTAGCACAGGGCTCTGCTCTGTGTAAAACTACAACCTCCACCCCAAGCCTTTCTGGTGCTCTTTTCTCTCTTGCCAGAAGGACTTGCTTTACTCACTGTCTGTCCTGTAGCCTCCTGTGCCTGTGTGGGTGCTGGCATCTCAGGCCTTTCCTAAGGCACCTACGGTGGGGGGGAGATAGAGGGAAACACAGATAGTGGGGACATGGACGGGTGAGAGACGACATGGGTGGATGGGTGGGTGGGGATGTGGACAGGTGAGTGGAGACACGGGTGGATGGGTGAGAGGGGACATGGGTGGGTGAGTGGGGACACGGGTGGATGGCTGAGTGGGGACACAAGTGAATTGGTGAGTGGGGACATGGGTGGGTGGGTGGGGATGTGGACAGGTGAGTGGGGACACAGGTGGATGGGTGAATGGGGATGTGGACTAGTGAGTAGGGACATGGCTGGGTGGGTGGGGATATGGACAGTTGAGTGGGGTCATGGGTGGATGGCTGAGTGGGGATGTGGATGATGAGTGGGGACACGGATGGATGAGTGAGTGGGGATGTGGACAGGTGGGGAGACATGGTTGGGTGAGGGGGACCCGTGAGTGGGGCTCAGGTGGGTGGAGACATGGAGTGGATGGGTCGATGGAGGCACAGGTGGGTGGGTGCCGAGATGGGTAGATGGATGGAGATGCGGATGTCAGGGCGATGGATGGTTGGATGGATTCATGAGTGAAATGATGCATGATCATATATATTATAAGTAAAATCACATATATATATATATAAGTCTTTTCAATTGTAAAATGTATATTTATTAAGTTAGAACTCTTAATCTTTGAGAATGAGAGGAGTTTTCTTTCCACAGTGTTACAATGTTTTCCCCAAAGACTAACTGCAAGAACAATGATAGAAGATCTTCAAAATGCAAGAGCAACTACAAATGGTATGAACTCTAACTCATGCACTTGAGGTACATTTGAAATAACTTGGAACTTTTAAATGCCTTGTTTTTTTCCAAACAGGTATAGGACCTTGCACATGTATGCGTATATATGTACATGAATATGTATATGTATTATTTAGATAAATCATTGTAGCCACATTTAATTCTTCTATGTTCATTTTTCATATGCTCTATTCTGACTGCCTTAATCTTCAAATATTTAATTTTTGTTAAGACTTAGATTTAGAAAATATTGCAGGCAACGGTCACTCTTGCCCAGAGTCTCCAGTGATAGCTGGACGGCAATGGTGGGGCAGTTACAGGGCCAGGGCAGATTCCGAAAAGCTGGAGGGTAGCGTGTGAGTGGAGCAATGTGCCTGTGTCTGCCTAGGCTGGGCCTGTGTTGGCCTTGGGATCCACATGTCTGTGGGTGCACCCCACAGATGCCTGGGGACCCCTGGACCTGCCTGGACTGTGACATTTTTTCGGGGTAAATGTCAGCCATTTGCAGGTGATTTGAGGTGTCAGAGAAGTGCCGGCCCCCAAAAGAGGACTTGGGGACTGCTAGGTTACGGACTTAAGCTTGTGTCATCTGAAGAGAGGTCAGGGGCTATTGTGCATAAAAGCACCTTACTAGGCATCATTCCACATTTGAACTGTAGTGAGGTTTCCTAAAACACCAGAACATTGACTTTAGCCATGTTTGTTGATTTTCTTGTAAATTTTTTTGCAATTCCTGCCTCTTTCTGCCGCTCCCTGCACAGCAGGTTGTGGGGATTCAGTCTGTGCCCTCAGCAAAGTGCATCCAAGCCTTACACACCTGCTCCGTGCGCAGGTGTGGAGCTCACAGCACACAGCTCCCAGAGCCTGTATTTTTCTGCCGCATTTTCTTCCCGGGAGCCCAGCAATGCACACAGCTGGTGCCTTTCATAGGTGTCTAGCTCTGGTGGCTGCTCTGCGGGAGACCACCAGGTGGCAGTGACGGCGCAGCCTCCAAGGTGACGCGGGTCCAGGAAGCATTGCTCAGAGAAAGACTCATCTATCCGGACCCCTAGAACCTGGTGTGCACAGGACAGAGTGGCTTTGCTGTGAGACAGCCCTGCTCGGCCAGGCTTAGCAGGGTCCCCAAACATAACGGCTACATGCCCAGGCAGGGTCTGTCAGTGAGGCCCAAGGCTAAGTGCCATGGTGATGTCAGGTAGCTCCTGTCCTGCCCGTCTGCCGCTTGCTTGGTGCCTCTGCCTTACTTCTGACCAGGCAGCAGCCTTGCCTTGCACCCACCAAGTGGGGACTGTGGGGAGGACAGCTAGCCTCCTGGGCTCCCCGTGGTCCTCAGGCCTATAGCTCCTGCGGCTTAGGAGTGGGGCTTTAGTCTAAAGTGGAGGTGTTCTTGGTCCCTGGGCATCCCCATCACTGCCACGAAACTGTGTTGGGACTGGTCTCCCAGCCTGCCTAAACTGTGATGTTTGGGGGGCAAATGTTGGCCATTTGCAGGTGATTTGAGGTGTTAGAGAAATGCCGGCCCCCTGAAAAGTGTGACAAGAGGTAGAGTCTGTCTCCTCCCCTGGGAGCCCTGACCCCAAACCGTTATCATGCTCACACCCATTTATACTAAACACGGCAAGTCATTGCCATTTTACGTGTAAAATATGTGCCTTTTATCAATATGGAATGTAAACCTATTTTGAAGTTATTTCATAATTTTGAATGTAAGGGTTTGTTTATATTCAAATTTAACAGTAAAATTACACATGTAAATAGGGAAATCTAATTGATTTCTAGTTTTTTATTTCTGGTCTCACTTTGATTTTTGTTACTTCTGACACTGCTCAGCCAGGAGCACACTCTGGAGGATTCTCTGCCAACCAGGCTCTGCAGGCAGGTCGCCGCCGCCCCCTACCCGGCTGCTGTGTGCTGTGTTCAGTACTCAGGTATGAGCCTCAGTCAGCTTCATGGAACCCTTGAGAGCCTCTTTTTCCTGCCAGCTGTTGTGCTGTAAACATGTTTTGAAGCTCGCAGTTACTTAAGGCTGTATGGGGTTATCTGGGTCTAGACTAGAGTTGAAATTAAGACTGTTACAGTGCATCTCACTTCTGCTGGGACCAATGCCTGGGTCGCTCAGCCTCTGAACTTGGACTTGTAAGTCCATCTGGGGTTGCTGTGTTGTGATTGCTTCTGCCTAAATTATAACATGGGCCAGGCAGCAAGGCTGTGGTAGACAGAGAAGCCAGCAGCCCAGAGTGTGCTCCTTGGGCCCCCATAGGCTGGATGTGCTGCTGCCCCGTGGTCCTGCCCTATGGACCTGCCTTGGTGTCTGCCCTTCTGTCTGCCCTGTGGCTGTGCCCTGTGGCTCTGCCCTGCTTTCTGCCCTGCTTTCTGCCTTACTGTCTGCCTTACTGTCTGCCCTGCTATCTTCCCTGTGGCCACAGCTGGGACCTGCCTGCAGGGTAGAGTTTTCTTCTATGCCGAGGCTGGTGCTCTGTTCTCATGGGTAGCTGACTGCCTATGGCAGACCCCTCTTTGGGAGTTCAGTGTTCCCATCTCAGCGATGCTGGAAAGAGTCAAGGGGCAGCTTATAGCCTACCCTCTGCCTCACCCAGGTCACTGTGCTGTTTGACTCTCTTCTCCCTGTGGGAATTACAGACAGGTCACACGTGCCCTGGCCTCACTGGGGTGGATAGAAGCCCTCACTGTTCTGCAGCACTGTGTCCTGCCCTTCACTTCCCAGATGACTGCTAAAGGTTTCTTAGCTACCTCTGCTAAGTTCCCGTTGTTTTTTATATAATTCTAGCCAAAGAGCTGTAAAAAGAACTTTTGGAAGTTATACACACAGTATCAGAAATGCCCTTTTGATGTCTTAATACATTCGCATTAATGGACGAGGACAGATGTTTGCTGTTAGAGAGCCTCGATTTTCACGAACTTAGGGAGATGTTTTAGCTGCTTAGCCCAGTATTCCTCTCAACCAGTTCATGGACATGGGACAGGTCGCAGCAGGGGGGTCGTTCCTGGGATTGTAGCCTGTGGTGTGAGACTGGACACAGCAGGGTGTGGGGGTATCTTGGGATAGTGTGGCCTGGGGTGTGAGACTGGACATGGCCGTGTGACTGCTGTCCTGGTGTGGGTGCTGTGCTGTCCAGCTCTGCCCGCTCACAAGGCTCTTGGGCACCTCAGGTATAATCTGGCTTCTCTCCTGTCACCATGGGTGGCTGTGAGAACACAGCCGGCTGCTTGAAAGGACACGGATCTCTGTCAGCTTTGTTCCCTGCCCAGGGCCTGGCCACTCCGTGCCTGGTGGTCAGGGCTCTGTGGGCTCTGGGGCCTTTAGATCTCTCACTACCTGAGGGAATCTCCATCAGGGCTTCACCAATTTTAAGTGAAAATTCTGTTTTCACTCAATCGCTCTTCACCAGTGTGATTCCTGTGTTGGGATTTCCTAAGAAGTGTTTCTAATTTTTTAAGCAGGGGATGGTCGGTGGCTGGCCTGTGGCCTTGCCAATCATCTGTCCCTTGTCTTTGATGCCAGCCTCACTGGAGCCCCTGCTGTCTTTTCAGGTAAAACATGTCTTAATATTCATTAATATGAATTTACAGACAGCTCTTGCTTGGGTCCTGGCTGTCAGTTGTCACTTCAGTGTCCTCAAGACAACAGCAGAAGAGAAGCTGGGTAGACACACCTGTGAGCAACCTGCACCCTCCAGGGCTGGACTGGGGCCAGGAGCCAAGACTCTGGGGCTTGGAGGAAGTGAGAAGAATTGAACCTCATATGCTTAAAATGTATTTCATTAGTTTAACTGGAAGATACACACTTGACGTGTGTTTTGAAATACAGTAGTGCACAGATACTTCTGTCAGTGAGCAGGGTAAACACTCACAGCTGGTGAGCACAACAGTGCTGACATGGCTGCAGCTTCAGTCCTGACTTGGACCTGTCTAGATTCCTGGTTCTAAAGCCATAAAATCTCACCACTCTCCATGAGGTTTTCAAAACTGCTTGTTCCAAATCACGCAGTTGGTAAATATTTAACAAAACCACACACGCAGAGACAAGAAATGTTCATCTATTCTCATGCAGGTTGAGGCTCCCTAACCCCAAAATGCAAAATCCAAAATGCTCCCAAATCCAAAATTTTTTGAGTGCCAACATGCTGCTCTAGTGAGCATTCCTGATTTTAGATTTCTGAATTAGGGAAGCTTGGCTGGTGTAGTACCCATATTGCAGAACCTGAAAAAGTGTAAAATCTGAAGTATTTGTGGTCCCAAGCAGGTCCCTGGGTGTGAAGGCCCCTGCTCCCTCCCTCGGCCTCGGAGCTCCAGTCACAGCTACTGGAGTCTACACAGGAGGGCAGCAAAGCTCTTCTGCTCCTTTGCCTGCTCAGTGCAGTTTAGCCCTCTGTTTTCTTGGGGTCGTGTTACAGAGCAGAGTTCTATGCTAGTTTGTAAATCTTTCCTGGCGTTTCCACTTTTGCTTTGTTGGGTGTCCTGACACATATGGCATAGCAATGCTGTGACTCATTGTCTCATCTTTAAATTACCATGCAGTTCACACTCCCAGGCCAGTACATGGCTGCTCCATTTAAAGGGGCCCCAGCTGGGGCAGTAGTATCCTCGGAGCTATAGTTACTCATTTGCTACAAGTTCAATCACAAAGGCCTTAGCTGCAGGAGTTGAAATGTGGTCATTCAGGAGTTCTGAGGCCATTTGTTGTCCAAGGTGTGTGAGTGAAGCTGGGTCCAGCTACCAGCCTCAGGAGAGCGCTCCTGGCCTTCTGCCCAGAGCAGAGCCCAAGGTGCTCCTCTCAGAGTAATGTATTGGTGGCTGCTTTGAGATGCCTGCCCCAGCTCAGAGGCCTTTCGGAGGTCATAAGAGCAAGACAGCTCCCCAAAGTAGCTCATGTCCAGGGCTGGGGGCCAGGAGAGGCAGTGAGTTCTCACCCAGTGACAGCAGGGACCTGTCAGGTGCCAGAGTTAGGCTGGTATAGGAATGAGGCCAGGACAGAACAGAAATGCATGCACACCGTCATGGGCACCTGCCAGGAGCTGTGGGTGTCCCCACCACAGTTCACTATCACAGCTGTGCACCCCAGCCTCCAGACACCTGCAGACCACAGCCCACTCGGAAGCCTCCACACAACCTGAGGCTTGAATGAGACTTTTCCAATCCATCCCACAAACGCTGAGCCTCTGTCTGTGTGTGTCCAGTACAGGTTTTGACTTTTCCTTTAATGTTTAGAGGATAGTAGTTCTTTACATTACTGATAAATTATCATGAAATCTATAGAATTCTATACTCTGCTTTAAAATATTATATTTTATAAGTTTTCCCCTTAAAATATACATTCACAGATGTACACAAAGTGTTGAACCTCATATTTTAAGAAATACACGCGTGGGTTTTAGGAAAATGTTCTTGGGAAACCATGTTTAGCCTCTAAATGGAGGATAATCCACCCTCAGGAAGTTTGTTGGGTCTATAGCTGGAAATGCCTCTGGGCACCTTATTTACTGCTTGGAAACTTGCAGCTCTGGGTGTGTTGTGTGACAGTGCTGGACAAACAACAGTCACAAATGAAGTGCCCTTGGGTCACGCTGTTCTAACTGTGTCCCTGCAGGTCATGATGGAGCCGTGCGCACTGTCTGCTGGAGCCACAACCAGAAGTGGCTGCTCTCTGTTGCCCAGGACAGGACATTGCGGGTGTGGTCTGTTCGCCAGACAGAACTCATACTCTTGCTGGTAATTGACAGTCACACTCCTAATAGGCAAAGGCTCAGAATGAGAGCTCTGGTGTCCCTGACACTCGCCGGCACACACCCACACGTAGTTACACAGCCCTAAGAGCTCTGGTGTCCCTGACACTCGCCTGCACATACCCACACGTAGTTACACAGTCCTAAGAGCTCTGGTGTCCCTGACACTCGCCTGCACATACCCACACGTAGTTACACAGCCCTAAGAGCTCAGGGGCCCCTGACACTCGCCTGCACATACCCACACGTAGTTACACAGTCCTAAGAGCTCTGGTGTCCCTGACACTCGCCTGCACACACCCACACGTAGTTACACAGTCCTAAGAGCTCTGGTCT
>CAUYQV010195501.1:0-13252 GCA_963574575.1 Galagoides demidoff
GTGGTCCCAGCTACTTGGGAGGCGGAGGCAGGAGACTCGCTTGAACCCAGGAGTTGGAGGTTGCTATGAGCTGTGATGCCATGGCACTCTACCCAGGGGGATAGCTTGAGGCTCCGTCTCAAAAAAAAAAAAAAAAAAGAAGGCGATTTTGAGGATGCCCATGATGTATTTTAATTACATGGTACATACTGAGCTCTGGATAAACATTTCTTTCACTGCTATCGCCATTCAATAGTATCAAGCATTATGTGGCATTTGACTGTTAAATCAAAGACACCAAATGATAAACACCGAATCCGGGAGATAGTGCGAAGGGACCCTGCAGGTGAGCCAGTGCTGCGGTGAGAGAGAAGCCCACAGGACGGCTTTGTGGAGGAGCTAGTGGGAGCCACACTGAGGGTGCTGAACGATCCACACTGGGTTCGACATTTCATGATGCTTCAGCTTCCTTTCCTATAGCTGAGTACATATATCCTAGATCAGCTGCTGTTGCTCGATTATCTTTTTAGTTGCTCTTTCTGTCTGTGGGTATTTCAGTAGAGAAGGTGCTCACTGCCCATTTCATTTCATTTTTTGCCCTTTTATCATAGTCCTAGGCAATCAACCCAACAGAATTCAGTTGTGGTGAGTAAGGCCCCCTTACTGCCCTCAGCTCCAACATCCTCTTCTTGACTCTCTGATTTCAGTGACCCGTTCAGATTTCTTTTTTGCCTTAGCAAATATGACCTTCCCATTTGGCCCCTGGCTGTTCCCACTCTAGTCTTAATTTGAGATAGTTTCAACCCTAGTCTCTGGAACCTGTGATTTCCAGGGGTGAGGTATTTGTACAATGTATGTGTGAAATAGTCGGAGTCAACCTGAGCCCTTACCCCGTTCAAGGCAGAGCACTCAACCAGCCCCTCTGTTACGCTGTTGAACAAGATTATTGGACAAAGTAGAGGAGAAAATCTGTGGTAATGTATAGGCGAAAGCCTGTATGTCTTTGCCGCTGCCATTTCTGAGAGCGAGCATGTACAAATCTTGCCTGGCACAATTCAGGAGAAACTGAGGCAGAACTCCATTTGACCTGGCACCAAGGAGGTAAAATTCCTGTCCTCAGGCCAGGAGGCTGGGGCGTGTAGGCGTGTCACTGGTATGTCTCCAGGACCTCCGAATTGTGGTTTTGCAAGATTAAGTTACTCCCTCCAAAGAGCAGGCAAACAATCAGCCTTCCCCCCACCCAGCAGTGTCCATATCTATCAAGAAGTGGGCTAGGGAGTTGACAGTCTGCTTTCTCGTGGCTACTATTTTGACTATAATAGATATCTTAGAAGAATGTGTCTCCCTTGAAAAGTTAGTCTGTTTTCTACAATGTGTTAGGGAGGTAATGGTATGAATATTAATTAGCAGCGTGTACTTGCAGCACCGGCTATAAAGCTGGGAAGAAATAAAGAAGTTTGCCTTCTGCCATAATAGTGGTAGCCCCCTTTATTCTATACAGTTTCAATTGTAGGTTTACACCTTGTGTCACCTACCACTCACAAGAAACATCACGCAACATAATGACAGTGCAGGGTGAGAAGGAGCGGTGGCTGTGCTACTGATACGCAAGTCATCATGCATCAGACAAAGCAATCGGGGCATAGAATCTGATAACCAAGAGCAGGAAGGCGGCAGCAGGGCTCTGTTAAAAAGTGATTTCTAAAGCAGCTTTTAAATGCTGGGTGGAGCCAAGGAAACTGGAAAAGGGGGAACCGATAAAAAATAATGATCAAGATTAAGTTGTAAGTTTGTAGGTTTTCACTATGATGGTGGAATAGAGGGGGGTTAGCCCAGGGGTCCACAAACTATGCCCGCAGGCCACATGCGGCCCGCCAAGGACATTTATCCGGCCCGCCGGGTGTTTTTGCCACCGCTGCCTGTCCTGCTTAGCAGCCGACTCATCCCAGGCCCACAGTCGGCCCTCCAATGGTCTGAGGGACAGTGAACTGGCCCCCTGTTTAAAAAGTTTGCGTACCCCTGATAGTCACTGAGAGCCTGCACCTGGAGGAAATGTCTCTGCACTGTGCAGCCTCCACACTTGGAGGCAGTGTCTAGACCAGTACGCCTCCATGCATGCACCTTGTGCCAATAGGAATTCCTCTCTCTGGTGCCTTCCACTGCTGCATTTCACTGAGAGCCTCCATAGACACCACTTACAGAACATTCGATCCTTGTCATCCTCGTGGTGATTGTCTGGCACACGAGCAAAGGCATACGTGAATAGGGCTAATTAAAGAGTAAATTGTGACTATGCAGGACAAGTCAGATTCAAGTATATCCTCACCAAAAAATGAAAGTACTTCAGTTTTTATGTGAGGCTTCATAAGTATTGTTATTTATTGTGTCACATATGCTGTGCCTTACAGAGCATCTCTATTCTTGCACACTTACAGGGAGGGTCTTCCTTACCCTGAATTGAATCCCACCCTGAAATCACCATTAAGAATTCAAGGGAACTGAAATTCAATTTGTTTCTTTCAGTTACCTGCCATGTATGGAGACCCATGACATAATTATTCCCATCCTTCAAATGATACCAAGCCAAGCAGATAAAATAAAAGAAAATTAAAACAGTGTTTCTCATGTGCCAAGCAATAGGCTAGTTGTCGAGCTGATTATAAAGTTTATCTGATTTCTAAGATTCATAAGTAAATTAACTCAGAAAATGTTCCCTCCAAATTGTTCAGTACCTCATGGTGTTGATATTCTTGTGACCAACTAAAGGACCAGCTAACAACACAATCCTTTTCAAAGGGATTACTTCTAAAGAGCAAGTGGGGTGGGCATTTCTCCCAAGAGATGACCTTTTGGCTGGGTACTCACTCTTAGTTCCCAGCCCCAAACCACTTATCCCACAAACTTGGGCCCCCACCCCAAACTTGGCCATCTTCAGCATGGCAGTAGGTCTGATAGCCAGTCCTAAGCAGTCCACTGCTTCCCCAGGAAAGGTAGATTTCCTGAGAAACTCCCTTGGATCAAAGCTGTGTGGTTCTTGTGCTCCACATCTACAAAGAAACTAAAATGAATTCCGTGAGACAAGTTGAGGACCTGTCATATGAATCCTACCTCATGGGAAAATTTGTATTTGCTTCTTCAACTGTTCTTGGTCCCAGTAATTCTTTCCAGTGCTGCACGGCCCTGTCTTTCAATAAAATAAGAGCTAGAGATGGACCACTGTTGGAAAAGAAATAAAAAAAAGAATAGGTAATCAAAGTGTGGGTCAGGAACTGATTACATGTAGGTAATGTAAAAGCATGCCATTAAATAGACTAAAATATGACAAAATAATCACTTTGACAAGGGTCTGAAATCCGTTTCCCCCGGTACATTTTCAGGAGCATATTTATAAAAGAATGGAAGCAGGGAGAGGAAAAGAAGAGGAGTCCTTCTTTCTTGCATGTGGTCTCCCACTGTCCCTGTGCTCCTACTGGTTTACACACATACACCCTGGGTATCTGCCTCAGCTGCTGTTTCAGTTATTCTCCTAGAAGCCTGACAGATTTCTAGCATCACATTCCTCTCCTAGCGATCTGTAGGACCAAGAATACCCTTGAAAGTCAGTCATTTCCCTGCGTGGGCTTGTCGATGTTGCAAACCCTGAACTTCTGTTGTTCATCCCAACAGGGCCACAGCGACTTGCCCCAGAACCTGCCCTTTGCTTCCAAGAATACTAGAGGACACAGACAGTTGAACAAAGAATTGGGAACTGGGATGGGAACAGGACTGGTAAACAAGTAGACTCAAAAATGTTTACAGAATTGAGGGATTTGGCAACTGGAACAGAAATCAGACTTAAGAGAATGATTTGAAAATAAATCAGACTAAACCTGAACACTACCTGGTCATGTTTTCTATAATTTTCTCAAAATATGCTTCATCTTGATAGGCCTTGCACAGTGCACGTGCTTCTTCTTTTGATAATACTATTTGTCTTTGTTCCAATATTTTGAAGCCTTCATCTCCAATAATATCTAAAACTTCCTCTAAGTAAAAACAGTCGCATGATAAGTTTTAAACAGGTAGCTTACTATAATGCAATACATATTATCATCAGAGCATATAATGTATTTTATTCTTATACAAAATTTAAAAGTTTACAAAATTAGCTTCTTACATTTCAATTTAGATTGGACAATACCTTTTAATATATCCAATTATAGTGCTATGACAAAGTTTTCATCTCATAGGACTCATACACACACATGTGCAGAAAGGTATCTCAGTGAATATTTTGTTTGGCTATTTGCATATATGTGTCTCTCTGTGTGTGTACAGATCGTAACCTATTATAAATAACTAACCAACACAACTATGCAAGTCTTTAGGAGTAATTTTTTTTTATATTTAATAGCCCTTATTTTATTTGTACCACTTGAGGAGAAATGAGGTGACCCAAATACCCAGAAGTAATTCTCATCTCTTTCTCTCTCACCTGCTTCCCACTATGGAAGCCTTAAAAATCCAACACTCACACTTCTTCATACTTCCTCATGAGAAGTATGGCAATGAAATCCAGATATGCCTAATTATATATAAAAGAAATATGGTAATGGTACCGGCATTTTTCTCTCAGGTCCTTGATCTGGAGATTCAAGAATGAAACCCTGGATCATGCAAACAGGTGACAGTGACAGGACAAAGTTTATTTAAAGAAAGAAATAAAAAGAAGGGTAACAAAGCCTCCGACAGCTGAGGGGGAGACTCCCAAGGGGGAAAACCGGGTGGCCTTCTGCGTAGGGGCTCATATACTGCCTGCGAGCAGGGGTGTCTTGAGAACATATGGTATAATTGGGCAAGAGCTGGCAGACAGAAACGCTCTGCCCATGCTGATTAGGGAGTGGACGTCTTAGCGAATGAACACAGTCCTCACAGCTCCTGATCTAGGCAAAGCAGCAGGTGTATGCTTCACACTGCAGGAAGAGCCTCCCAGGTAAGATACTGGTCTGGCTGCTTTTCTCTGAGCCTGCTTGCATCCACAAAATACCGTTGAAAAAAGGCCTATTTGCTCAGGTCTAGAAAATGGTGGTGGTGTTGGGGTGTCTCTGTCCAGCCCTAACTGGGGGAACCCTGTTTCATTAGGGATGTTTTTGAGAAAGGCACCTCGGGGTAACCTCTCTGCCTTGCACCATCTTCACATTCCTGCTTCCGAACACTTGAGAGACATGATGGGTGGAGTTGGGGCAGCCATCTTACCAAACGCACAAATGGTGACTCAGAGCCTAGACAGCCTTATGGTCCCAATCAAGCAACAACAAACAAACAAAGAAAGCATCCCAATGATATATTACCTCTCCGTGAAATAAACTAAGCAAACAATTAAAAAGAAAAGGCAAAACGAACAAGGTATCACGCAAGCTAATACAGCAATAATTTGCTTCAGAACTACCTCACAGACAAGAAAAAGAAAAAATAGAATATTTATATAATTCTTGAAATGTTAAAACATGGAATTATATTTATTAGTGGACACTGAAGTTATTTTTATTACTAAATTTTTAAAAGGACTTCTCATATGAGGGTACCTGTGACAACAGGTTAAAAAGTGACAACTGATTCTCTCAAGAAATGGCCATATAATTGTTTCTGGTAATAACTCAGGTTTAAAGTTAAGGAAAAATATTCAGGGAAAATAAAGCTGCATAAAGCAGCCAAAAGCAGAATTAATGGCAGAATGGTGGATTGGCCTCCCTTGAGAGTACTTGAGCATGCACTGTGGTCCTGAGGATTTAAAACATTATCTCAAGCAGTCCAGTGACAATATCTGATGCTATATTCAATGACAGATATGGAGAAACAGAATTCCTCCTGGTTTTCAATAAAGGCATCTAGCAGTTATACAGAAGTTTCATGGAATAACCGGTATATAAATATATTTCAAAGAATAACTTGGTATCCTATTTCTTATCAATCACAGGCAAATTTCTAAACAAAAATGGTTAGTGGTTAGTATTTAAATAAATGCATAAAAATCAGTACATTCTCATGTGCCTACACAATCTTAAAAAAATTGAGCAAAGATAAAGGGAAACAATTATTCAAGTAACTAAATGAAACAAACCACCACTAAGGTGGTGCCTGTGGCTCAAGGAATAGGGCACTGGCCCCGTATACCAGAGGTGGTGGATTCAAACCCAGCCCTGGGCGGGGTTGGGGGGGGGACTGCAACAAAACCAACCACCAACGACAACTGTAAATGCCATATTATCTACAAAGACACAAAATCCAGGCCAACAGGAGATTTTTTTTCCCTGCAATACAAAAAGCCCAAAGTCAGTGAACCAAAGCCCATAGTTTGGTGGGGGGATTTATAAAACATATGCACACAAACACATAATGGCCACATAAGTTTTCTTTCATACATAAAGTAATAGATATTTCCAAATGTGCTAGGGCTCAGAAAATGAAACTACTAGGTATGTACTTTTTAAAAAAATGTGTTTAAATATATTCATCAGATAACTGAGATATAAGATATAACTAAGTGGTTTCAAAGTGAGAAATTAATGGACATTTTGAGGACTGTGGGAAGCTTGAAAGGAAGTTTATATGAGAAAAATTCTAAATACATCAGTTATAAACCTGATTACAGAAAAGTATGAATTGTAAAATATTATCAAAAGATAAGATGTTCATTATAAAATGTAAGTTAACCACTATCTATATACTAAAATCTCAAATGATAGTTATAAAAACTGAGAGCACAGACATTGGTTTGGCCTGAGAATGAAGTGCTAAACTCTGCTAAACTCAAAATTTAATGATTTACTTTTGAGTTTTAAAATTTACTTAAAAATAATTAAATGTGAATTTAAACATACTTCAGAAAGAGTAAGGGCAGTTACAAGATCATAAGTAGAACTGAAAAAAAGATATTTATTGTCCTAAATAGTAGAAAAGATAATAGCAACAAATGCTTAAGTCATGATAGTGCAATACAGAAACCAAAGATTTCACAAAGGAAATAGTAAAAAGTTGTAATAATAAAAACATAAATTAAAATTCAATCATTTCATTAAGTGGGATTCAGTTCATTTTACAAATTTAAAAAGATTCTCAAATTAAATATAAATTAATTCTGAATGGTATATATAGAGCACTGAATATTAAAAATTATGAGGCAAAGGGCAGTGCTTATGGCTCAAAGGAGTAGGGCGCCAGCCCCATATGCCAGAGGTGGCGGTTTCAAACCCAGCTCTGGCCAAAAACTGCAAAAAAAGAAAAATTATGACTCAAAGATAAAGTAAGAATGTTTTGATTGCCAAATAATAAATTACAATAAACTGATGAAAGTTCAAATTCAGAAGTTAGAAAAGGAACCAAAGTAGAAACCATATAAGGTATCAAAATGAATGCAAATGCATTATTATAGATAAAAACAAAAATTAAGTAGTACTAAAGAAAAATAGCCAGGCTCACTAGCTCATGGCTGTAATTCTAGCACTCTGGAAGGTTAAGGCAAGAGGATTCCTCGAGGTCAGTGATAGGGCCCAGTGCAGGACCTGCCCAAATAGAACCAACCATCCCACCCAGGAAAGAGTGTACCAATCCCTACACCGCCAACCCATTAAATTCCCAACCACCTTAACCCAAGTTCTGACTCCTTTCTCAGACTCAGCTTGCTTGCACCCAGGAGGAAATAAAGGCCATTGCCCACATAGAACCTGGACTCCCATTTCCTTTTGTTTACCTTTCAGAATAACCTTTTATTTTCAGTCCTTGACCTCTCAGTCAGGAGTTTGAGACCAGCCTGAGTAAGAAAACAAGACTCCTATTTCTAATAAAAAATAGAAAAATTAGTTAGATGTCATGGTGGACACCTATAGTCCCAGCAAACGGGGGGGGGGGGCCCTGAAGGAGGAGGATTCCTTTAAATTCCTTTAGCCCAGGAATTTGAGGTTGCTAAAAAGAAAATCTGTAGGAGTTCCTGCCCAGGTAGAATAAGTACACTCTTACTAAGTACAGCTAAGAACTATAGATAGAATACATACAGTAACTATCAGAGGATCCTAAACATTAAATAATAGCTATAGATCAAGGAGGGAAATAAAAACTTGAAAATCCAGTACTGAGATGAGTTATCTGGGATATTTTTTCTCCCATCTATGCTAATTTATACTAAGGGCAGATCAAAGCCTCGAACTATGCCAGAAAAAAACTGCAACAGAAGCTCTCTCTTCTAGCCAAGGACCAGAAAGAGGGGCTGTGTGTTGGAGTCTCTGGGGACAGGGGATATCCTCATTCTCAAGAGGTTTCTTTCCTTTGCTTTTTCTGTTTCTGTCTTCTGACCTTGCCCTGAGGCAAGCCCCAGTCAGCATGCAGTATCCAGAGGTAGAAGAGGCCCTGGAGATGCCTAAAACTCTTGAGACGAAGTTCTTTTCCTTTGACCAGTGAAGTAGGAAAACAGACCTTGTCCCCTGAGGTGTGTAGGAGAAACTCTTCTCACCACTTCACCCTGGAGGCAGGCCCAAGTGTGGGACGTGGGCAGCGGCACAGGGGGCTAAACCCCCAGATTTACAGCCAGAAGACCAAGCTGAGGGGCCCAGGAGATAGGTCCAGAGAGAAGAGGGGCAAGGGAAGTTGTTGCTCCAAATCTATTTTTGAAGTAGTGGACTCACTCCTAGGCTGTATAAGTGTTGTGGTGATATGAAGAAATATAAGAAAAGCTTGAGAACTGAACTACAGTGTACAGAACTACCCAGGTGATCTTATCTCTAAGGTGTGCACAAACAGGGTAGTCCTGAAGAATATTGCAGAAGGTTTTGGAGGCTGAGTGTGGCCCCACACAAACCCTTCCCCACTTCTCTTAGAACAAAAGACCACAAAGGACCCAGCTAGCCCCAACCCAGAGGTTAGTCCACTAGAATCCTCCAACAGGCAGTGAAATCTATCCAGCCCCTATGGCCCTATATAAAAAGAGGCCTCCAGCCACCCTCGTGCACATGCCATCCCTGGCTCTGCCAAGGCAGGTCTCTGTCCCTTTTATTAAACCTGGCTGAACTTCTCCATTCACTGGTTTCATCTGAGTTGAACTCACTGAAAACAGAACTGACATTGCAAACAGCTCATAGAACCTGTGGTCTAAACTTAACCTGGCTAATATACAGCTAAGACAAAGAAACAAAAAAATAAGAAATCAACATTGAAAGGATGGTCAGTCTTGATAGCAAAATAACAGAAAAATTATTAACTCATAGTTTCTCCGGAAGGACTGAAATCAACTTTGACTCGCTCTGATTTTTATCTCTCTAGCTGAGAAGCCCCCCATAAAACTGTCTTCACAACATTTAAAAGGGGCCCAGCAAACAAAAAAGAAAGGTAAATTTTTCTTTTTACATTCACCAGTTCCCTGTCTTTTTAGACTCTATTTCATAGACTCAAGGCTTCCTGAGTCATCCCAAGAGGAACAATAGAGTACCAGTGTCAGACCTCAAACTCCTCTCAAAATCACATCTCTAGGACAGAATCAACAACAGGATCAAAACACCAGTGAACAGGAAGCTGCTTATCATCCTGTTCTTTTCTCTCTCTCTCCCCTACCCCCTTTCTCTTTCTAGCCTCAGTCTCTTACCCTCTCATTCTCTTTCCTTCTAAGAAGATAAAATAAATTTTATACCTTTATAGCCAAATCTTTGTCTGGAGAAATCTTTTCTCAACCCACAGAGCACCTATGAGCTTTCTACCCTAACAAACTTACTCCAGAAGATTTTAATAAGACTCAGAGTCCCGTAACATGTGACCAGGGACCAGGATACAATCCACATTTCATCTACAAAGAACTAAGCACATTTTAACAACATTAAAGTGAAAATACAATCAATAGCAGCTCCCAGATGACTTACATGTTAGAATTCTTAGGTAAAGAATTTAAAGCAGTAGCTATTGTTGTAGGAAACGAATTCTTATAACCCGGACAAAAATGCAACCATTTTAGAAAAAACGAACAACCCCTTTTCCCAGACTCTTGCAATACTTCAAGACCAGCGTTCCTGGAAACACCCTACCAATATCCTTGTTGGCACTGGGAATGCACCCATAAGTCTGACCTGTGCTGGAGATGAGCCCAGGCTAGGATGTCAGTGGCAGCCCTGACCCAAACATCAATCAGAAGAGAATGACTCTGATCACTGCCGCATTCCAGCTATACTAATAGCCTTTTGCAACTGCATGCGAGTGATATGACTGCTGGTCAGACTCGACTCTGCTCTTTCCTCTAATAAAGCCTTTCCTATGCCTGGACTGGCCTCCTCTCCTTCAGAACCATCACTCCATCTTTCTGCCTAAACCTTTCAATTACATCTACATTCTGTCAGGTGAGGATGAACATTCTTGAAATGATTGGAAATATAAAAGTCCTTAGCAGAGATATATAAACTATAAAATTGAACCAAATTGATACAGGGTTCCCCCACTCAGGGCTGCACAAGGGACCACCCCCCATTTTCTAGGCCTCAGTGAGTTTAAAACTCATTTTCAATCCAGACCCCCATCTCTCCAGCTAAAACAGGCCCTTTCCAGGCCTTACTCTCTGGACACAAGAAAGGCCATTGAAAAAAGCAGCCTGATGGGTAACGCCCTTGGAGCAGGGACACCCTATTGTCTTTCCCAGGGCAAAGATCATAAGGACTGAATTCCTCTTCATTATGGCAGTTTTAAAATTATTTTCTGCCCACAGGCCCCTGGTCAGTTGTGACCTGTTCCAGATATACATTCCATTTCCCCCAACGCCCCCCATCCCCTGCCCAGTCCACAGAATAGGAAAAGCAGTATATAAACCTCTAAGCAGAAAGGATTACATATCACACAAGCTTCCCATTCGTGTCCTCCATTCAGCTTGCTAAAGTCTTTGACTTTTGTCACCCCCTCTCTATTTTTCAATAAAATGTGGTCCATGGATTCATACCTTGAATCTCTGAGATCAAGGACTCAGCAGAGAGAAATGCCAACTACAAGATGGAATAAGAATGGATATAGCAACCAAACTAAAAATTTCAGTGGATATGTCAAACATCAAAAAGGAGATCATAGAAAGGAGATTAAATCTTAACTTGAAAATAAAATAGGAATGATCCAGTCAGAACTACATAGGGAAAAAAAAATGATTGGAAAGTGAGAAGTCTCAGAAACTCATGGGACAATATTAAAATATATAACTGTTGTATCTTTTCAATCCTAGATGGATTGGAGAAAGCGTTAGAGTGGAAAAAATGTTGGAAGAAATGATGGTGGGAGGTTCCCCAAATTTGGGGAAAGATGTTAATTTATAGATTCAAGAAATTCAGAGAATCTCACATTCAAAGATAAGTTCAATAAAAAGTATGTTCAGACACAACATATGTAATGCAATTGCTAAAAACCAAAAGTAAAAAAAAAAAAAAGAAATCCAAAAAGTAGCTAGATCAAAATAATAGCTAGAAGAACATTTATGTATAAGGAAACAATGCTTTGGTTGACTCTGGATTTCTCTCTAGAAGCCAGTGAGGCCAGAAAGCAGTGGCACAGCATTTTTAAAGTACTGAAAGAAAAGAACTGTCAACTCAGAATTCTACATCAGTAAAAATATGCTTTAGTATAAAGAAATTCTTAAATGAAAGTAAACTGTTGCTAGCAGACCTGCTCTAAAAGAAGGCCTAAAGTTCTTCAGGTGGAAGAGAAATACTATTAGAGAAAAATGTGGAAGTTCAGGAAGAAAGGTTGACATCAATGACTAAGTAAATACAGTAAAAATTTTTTTCCTCTTCAATTCTATATATATTATTCACTCCTGAAAGCAAAAATTACACTATGGTCTAGTGGAGTATTGAATAAATGTAGTATATATGTGTAATATGTAGATATATATATGTAGAATAAATGTGAAATATACCCTACAACTGCAACATTTTATAAAAACAAAACAAAACAAAGAAAAAACCTACACTCAAATGTTTACAGCAGCACAATTCACAATAACAAAGACATAGAGACAACGCAAGTGTCCACTAACACTAATCAAAAGAAATCTGAGTAGCTATATTAATCAGAAAAAGGAAAATTACCAAAGCTAAAGAGGGCTATTACTCAATGATAAAGGGATTCCTTGTCCAAGATATAATAATCCATAATACTTATATCTGCAATTAACAAAAACACATCAAGTATGTGAGACTTAAAAACTGATAAACTGAAAAAAATAAGGTGCCTCTGGTTAGGCACTGTGGCTCACACCTGTAATCCTAGCACTCTGGAAGCAGAGGTGGGTGGGTCACTTGAGCTCAGGAGTTTGAGACCAGTCTGAGCAAGAGTGAAAACCCTGTCTCTAATAAAAAAATAATAATAATAATAGAAAAATTAACCAGTTGTCATAGCACATGTCTGAGGTCCCAGATACTTGGGAGTGTGAGGCAAGAAATTGCTTGAGCCTGAAGTTTGAAGTTGCTGTCAGTTATGTTGCCATGCACTCTACCCAGGGCAATCGAGTGAGACTCTGTCTCAAAAATCAATAAATAAATATTGAAAAAAATAAATGGAAGGTGCCTCCTCTTTCACTCCTATTCAGCATAATACAAGAGATGCTGACCAGTTCAATGAGGCAAGCAAAAGAAATAAAAGTCATACCGATGGAAAGAGACAAAAGTATCTCACTCTGCAGATGCTGTCGCTGTTCACATCAGCGATTGCCAGTTGAAGCTATTTTGCCCATCAATGGGCATTTGACAATGTCTGGAGATATTTTTGGTTGTCACAACTGAAAAGTGGGAGGGTCATGACAGTGGCATTTAATGAGCAAAGGTCAAGGATGCTGCTGAGCATTTTACAGTGCACATGACATGTGCCCCATCCCCGAATGCCCAGCAAAGAACAACCTGTCCTAAAGGATAAGCAGCTCCAAAGTTGAGAAACCTTGGTTTACATAGAAATTTCCGAGGAAACTACATTAAAGCTTCTAGAACTGAGTTCAGCAAGTCAGAGACTAGAAGGTCAATATACAATGATCAACTGTACTGCCATACACTAAGTATAAAAAAAGAAATAACAATATTAATTTAGGATTGTGTTTTTACTCTGTCGTATTTACTCTGCTATGAGAATATGAAATAAGGCTAAAAATAGTTAGTTCTTTTTTTTTTTTTTTTTTGAGACAGAGCCTCAAGCTATCCCCCTGGGTAGAGTGCCATGGCATCACAGCTCATAGCAACCTCCAACTCCTGGGCTCAAGCGAGTCTCCTGCCTCCGCCTCCCAAGTAGCTGGGAC
>CAUYQV010195504.1:0-15984 GCA_963574575.1 Galagoides demidoff
GCTTTAAAAACCGGCTCCTCTCCGCCATTAAATGAGACCTTGACAAAGGAACTTGCAGGGTCTCCTCCTTTCTCGCCTATTGTCTTTCAGGCTGGGTCCCCCTCGCCCCCACGAATAACTGAGTCCCGCGGGACGGGACACAATTAGGCAAGACAAGAAAATAAAGGGCATCCAAACGGAAGCAGAGGAGGTCAAAATCTTCCTCTTTGCTGATGATATGATCTGATACTTAGAGAACCCCAAAGACTCAACCACAAGACTCTTGGAAGTCATCAAAAAATACAGTAATGTCTCAAGATATAAAATCAATGTTCACAAGTCAGTTGCCTTTGTATACGCCAACAACAGCCAAGATGAGAGGCTAATTAAGGACACAATCCCCTTCACCATAGCCCCAAAGAAAATTAAATACTTAGAAATATACCTAACAAAAGAGGTGAAAGACCTCTATGAATAAAATTATGAAACACTAAGAAAGGAAATAGCAGAAGACTTTAACAAATGGAAGAACATACCAGGCCCATGGCTGGGAAGAATAAACATTATTAAAATGTCTATATTTCCCAGAGCAATCTACCAATTCAACACCATCCCTATTAAAATACCAACATCCTATTTTCATGAATTGGAAAAAATGATTCTGCATTTTGTATTGAACCATAAAAAAACCCATATAGCTAAGGCATTTCTTAGTAATAAAAACAAAGCCAGGGGCATCATCATACCAGATTTTAGGCTCTACTACAAGGCCATAGTGGTCAAGACAGCATGATACTGGCACAAAAATAGAGACATAGACATTTGGAATGGAATAGAAAACCAGGAAATGAAACCAACAACTTATAAACACCTAGTCTTCAATAAACCAAACAAGAACGTCCACTGGGGGAAAGACTCCCTATTCAATAAATGGTGCTCGGAGAACTGGATATCCACATATAAAAGACTGAAACTGGACCGACACCTTTCTCCACTCACCAAAATTGATTCAAGATGGATAAAGACTTAAATTTAAGGCACGAAAGAATAAAAATCCTCAAAGAAAGAATAGGAAAAACTCTGGAAAATATTGGCGTAGGGAAACACTTTATGAAGAAGACTGCCATGGAAATAGCAACAACAGCAATAATAAACAAATGGGATTTAATTAAAATAAAAAACTTCTGTACAGCCAAGGAGACAACAACCAAAGCAAATAGACAACCTACCCAATGGGAAAGGATATTTGCATATTTTGAATCAGACAAAAGCTTAATAACTAGGATCTATACAAAAATTAAATAAATCCACAAGAAAAAAGTCAATAATCCCATACATCAATGGGGAAGAGAGATGAACAAAACCTTCTCTAAAGAAGACAGACAAATGGCTAGCAAACACATGAAAAAAATGCTCATCATCCCTCATTATTAGAGAAATGCAAATTAACACCACCCGGAGATATCATCTAACCCCAGCAGGAATGGCCCATATCACAAAATCTCAAAACTGTGGATTCTGGTGCGGATGTGAAGAGAAAGGAACACTTTTACACTGCTGGTGGGACTGCAAACTAATACTACATTTTTGGAAGGAAGTATGGAGAAACCTCAAAAAACTTAACCTAGACCTCCTGTTTGATCCTGCAATCCCATTACTGGGTATCTATCTAGAAGGAAAAAAACCTTTTATTATAATGACACTTGTTCTAGACTGTTGATCACAGCTCAATTTGCAATCACTAAAATGTGGAAACAACCTAAATGCCCCTCATCCCACGAGTGGATTGGCAAGCTGTCATATATGTATACCATGGAATACTATTCAGCCACTAAAAAAATGGAGATTTTGTAGCATTTGTATTAACCTAGATGGAGGTGGAGCACATTATTCTTAGTGAAGCATCACAGGCATGGAGAAGCATGAATCCTATGTATTCAACCTTGATATGAGGACAATTAATGACAATTAATGACACAGTGGGGAAGGAAGGAAGGGGAGAGCAGACAGAGAGAGGAGGCAGGGGTTGAGGGAAAGAAAAAAAAAAGAAAAGACAATTTTGACTACTTCTCACATAAATTGGATTTAATTTTGATCAAACTACACAATTACTTGAACATTAATTTTTAATTCAACTTGTTAATATGTTGTTTAGGATATTGCATCTTCATTTATAAATGAAATATGTTTGTAATTTCCCTTTATAATAATATTTTTTCCAGTTTTAGAAAGTAGAATGATTTTGATGTATTTCTTCTTTTTCTATAGTCTATAAGATTTGGTATGATCTGTTTTTTGAAATTATCTTCTATTTTTATTTATAAATATTAGTTGTTTATTTTTTGAGACTTTGGAAAAAAAATAATAAGAAGAAGTTAACTGATGACTCCATACTGAATCTCAGAGTCAAAGCATTCTATGATACACATACTCTTATCTGACAACGTGAGTGTTACTTTTTTGCATTATTATTATTGTTATTATTATTATCGCTCAATATTTCATTGCAGCAATTGTCTGGTTTCTTTTTTGAATGTATTTATCTTCGTTTGTTCTTTACAAGGTTTTTGCTTCTAGTCCTTATCCAAAACATTGTTATTGTTATTAAATTTTAAGTCTTTTCAATTTTGTGAAGGCAAAAAGTGGAAACCAAATAAACACATTCTTTGTATGTAAATGAATTTAAAATAAGGTATAACTTACAAAATTCCAAAGATTAAAACGTCAAAGTACCAAAAATGTTCCCAAAGAGAAAAGTCAAACTCAAAGAATGTATGTGTAAAAAAAGAAGCTTATTCATTTACTTTGCATTGATGAATACTCTGGTTTCTCTTCAGATCATATAAATCTTTTTCCTTTAATACACTGATGTAATGATGTTTTAACATTTATTTCTAGTGTATAATATTTTCATCATTTATATTAAAGAATTATATTTTAATTTTAGCACTTAAAACATAAAAACATTAAAACATCACATATAAGTAGAGTGTGCAGGAGGCCAATGTTCCCTTTTTCTATTTTATTACAATGTATTATGTATCATATCAGTACTTTTTTTTTTTATTTAAGCCTATGAACCATATAGCCTAATATTCACTTCTTTCCTAGAAATCGAATGTATCTTGGTCATTGCAGACATAAGCACACTTGTACCAGACCTTCAGCTGGTCTGATAAATGGTCCAGTGTTTTTCTTCAAATCAGCTGGGACAAGTCAGGTGACAAATGATTTCCATTAGCTTCAGCAGAATGGAAACAAAACAGATCAATACAAATGATTTGCAGCAAGTTTAGATCATAAATTACCTTTTGCCCTCATGCATCATTTTAATATAGAAGCTTTTTCTTTTCATAGCAGAGGAAAAAGTCATTAGAGGATTGAAAATTCTAGTTACAGCAAACTGTCCCTGATTTAAGGTGAGACCATTTTAATGCACTATTAGTTTTAGCCAATGGTACATAACAATATTATTTTAAAATATAGCAAACAATAAAAATGTTAATGAGCCACGTTCCAGAAAATTAATTTCACCTGTAAATTATATAACGGCCATAAAATGCTGAAGTATATACAAAATGAGCTTTTTTGTTTCTCTTTGAGTTTAAGACTTTCATTGGTTAATTTTTTTCTTTACTTCTATTATTAAGCATTTCATTACAATTCCATATTGGATGGCCAAAGTATCTTCACTTCTTAGCCTTATGTTCAAAAGATGTGTATTGCCGTCTGTATTGTGTGTTAGGTGTTAGTAGTAGAAAATGACAGAAAAGAAAAAAAGGACAGGGGAAAGAAGGAAGGAAAAAGAAAAAAGTCAAACCAAAAAAAAAAAAATTAGGGTTTCTTATTTTTGTGCCTAAATAATTCCAAAATAAATATTTTCTTATACAGTTGTGGAGGAATCTATAAGACCCAAAGGACTCAACCCAGTGATTACCCAGGGAGTTCTTGCAGTTAATAGAATTACTTATTTATGTGACTCTGTGGACCCATAAGGACTGAGTTATCAGTCATGCTACGTGCATCCACAGCATCCTCGTTCAGGACTCTGAACGAGTCCTGCCATGCTCAAGAAAAACATATGAAGCCATTCACTGTACCCGTGGGACTCTCTTAACTGCCATAATAAACAGAAAATTTCTCCCTCAGCATAGCAAAGGTAATTCAAACCCACTACCACTACTGAGAGACAGCAAGAGGAACGAGGTCAGGGCGCATGGGCCCCTCTCCAGCTGACTGTTATTACATAACTAGGTCAGGAGGACAGGATCCCAGCTTTCACAGACATCTTAGTAAGTCAGTTAACTCTTCTCAAGATTATCAGAAATTACATTATAATTTAAATCGCAAGGATACACCAAGAAAAGAAAGTCTACTTGGGATGAAGATAGTTAGGAAGAGGAACAAGTGAAGTCTACTTACTTTTATAACCCAAATAATTTTAAGGAGTTCTGGTCTTTTTAAGGGGAGAGGAGGGACTATGCATGGGTACAAAGTCAAGACCAAGACACATCTATGCTTCCATGGGAAGATCTTAAGAGGAAAGTTTCAAAATTAACCTAACTTTGTTTTTAGTAGTTTGAAATAATTTCTCTAGACTTGTGGTAGGGCTTGTACAGAGAGCGCTAGCCTCTGTCAGAACACCTGGGTCCCAACCCTGACTCCATTCTTTATTCTCTGCATGATTCTACAAAAAACATTTAAATAGTGGGTCCCCAGACTATTTTTTGAAAATCAGGCGAAAGAATTATCCACTCTGTCTATACCTTAATGCCTATAAACATCTGGTTTCTAACTTATTCTAGTAAATTCAATGCATGTATCAGTACAGCATACTGCTACAGAGCGTGGAATCTGGAGACAGACTGCCTGGATTCAAATCCAGACTTACTATTTTTGTGTTCTTGGACAATTTGTTTAATATCTCTGTGACTCAGTATCCTCAGCTGTGAAATAGAGATAGTGATAACACCTACCAAATAGGACTGTGGTAAAGATTAACACAGTAAAGTGCTTATCTTAGTACCTGAATTATGTTAAATCCTGACTATTTTAGTTAGTAGCAGCAGCAGTACCATTATTTTTATCATTATTGTCAGGTTGTGTACAGGAACAGTAAAGACAATTTGAAAATAAGAATTGAAAATTTGGAAGAAGGCAACAGAGGATTAGAAATCTTTTTTAAAGAAGCTTTTAACCAGGAATAACACGCAATAATCTATAGACCTTTCAGACACTCACTGCTTTTCACAAAGAGAAAGTTCTATTTGGTTTTCCTTGGAAGCCCGTCATTATATAAGAAAACTATCAAGAGACTGTCATGATGGAGAAGACTTGAGTAGGCTGTTTGATCACCAGCTTCAGATGAGTTCCTTGGTGAGAGTCAGCCTTAATGGCCATGCGATTGAGCTATAGTAAATAAATGCCTTATTCTACTCCAACCATCAGATAACTGAAGTCCAGCTGGTAAATCACAACCACCTGACAGACCAGCAGGAGAAGTCTCCAGCTAAAACTATCTTCAGCTCCAATGATGTAACATCATGAGTGAAATAAAATGGTTCTCTGTTTCATGGTGTTAAGTTTTGAGAATATTACATGCAAACAGAATTTCGACCCTGTTCTCCATTTTTACCTTCTTTCCAAGAACCCAGCTCCAAGTCACCAACTTTTTGTATTTTTAGTCCTGTGGTTTGTCTGCTTTCTATCTGCATCTGTAGATTTTCAGCTAAGCTATTGGCTTGGAATCAGAGTCCATTACCTTATAACCAACATGTACAAACTCCATGGATAAAAGAAAAATGTGCCTAGCCATTGGTTCAACTCTCCAAGGCACCCTACTTGGGGATTTGGGGCTCTCATATTATTCCCACTTGATTTCTCTATTGCCTTCAAAAAAAAAAGTTGTTTTGTTGTGTGTTGATTTAAATGTTATTTGGCTTTTCTAATTGTTATTAGACTACAGCAAACTACTTTCTTAAGCAGAAGCAAAATTAATCTTTGCCTTAATAATGAAGATTGGATTCTAAAATCATTATTGACTCAATCCCTTAACCCCACAGAAGGAACTAAAGTTTTGGCTGATGTTGAAATTCAAAAGATTTTATATTAACTATATATTATTGAGAAGTGTTCCACTTCCCAACTTTGTACTTCAATAACATTTTTGAACACAACCCGGCTCCTTCAAAATTTCTCATTCCAGAGTTTATCACTATCACTATCATTTATCACTATCAAGACTGGCTCTGTATCTTCCCTATTGGAGTCAGCTGATGATCTTCAGAAAGAGAAACGTTACCTTCCTGTGGAGCCAGCATTGTACGAGTGACTTCCCTAAGTACTCCCTTGCCAGAATTCTCCATTCATCAGCTCCCTCTGCAAATCCTCAGCCTAGGCTTGGTCACATATTTTGCTTGGCTCTGTCACTTGGTATTTCAAGTGGAGAAATGCACAGCATGCAAATTAGTGCTAATACACACTAAGAGTTCTGGGCCGGCACTGGATACTCCATACTCTGCCTGTTTTTCAGTTTGTGTGCATCCCATATAAAGCCAGATTACTTTGGTAAAGTAAATCAAAGAAAAATATATACAAATAAAGAAAATATCACTTTTGAAAAGTAATATATTGAGTTTGTAGAAACTTCAAAAGAACACTCTTCAATTTCCAAATTGATATGACTCTTTGCAAGATAGTGGATAAGAGTATGCAAACGCATGTATTGCCTTATTCTATTGCAATAACAAAAAGTTGAAAATTTAATATTAAAATGTCATTTAAAATATTATCAAAATATAAAGCACATAGGAATAAAACAAAAACAACACATCATCTTTTCAGGTAGAATTTAAAATGTTATTTAGAGAGATTTGAAAATATCTAAATTAATGGGGCGTTGAGGTCAGGATTATGCAGTTCACTTGTAAAGATATCAATATTACACATACTAACATATAGTTCAAAATTATAATTTTTTTAAATCCTAATTAAGCTTATCTATGAAAAGTGAAAGACTAGAATTAGTCACGATTTCCTTGAGGAATAGCAATGTGTCAAAACTTGTTCTCCAATGCAATTCCTTAAAATAAAGTTACATGATTTAGAATAGGATGGTAGTGCTAGAAGGACACGCTAGCCAAAAGAATTGAATTCATATACCCATAGGACTCCATGCATATCTGATTTTAGACAATAAGAGCACTTTTAAAAAGTGAGGAAGGACCATCTTTTTAGTAAATGGGAATGAGACAATTAGGTATTTCTATCTGAAAAAAAAAAAGGAAATGATGCAAATGTGAGCCATGCAGATATAGAATAAAATACAAAATCAGAAGAAAAGGATTTAGAACATATATGAATATATTTATGATTTCAGGGGAAATAAACTTTAAGCAGAACACAAAAAAGGATGGATTATCATAATGTTCATTTAAATTAAGTTTTGGTCATAAAAATGTTGTCATAAAAAGTTAAAGTCAAAAACCATATTTAAACTTACAAAAAAGAGACACAATTAGAGAATCTAAAGTATAAAAATTAATAAGAAAACTATAAACGTACAAAAAGTTAAATACTTGACTACAGAGGAAATTGAAATGTGTAATAAAAAATTTAAAAGTTGTTCAATTTTGGTAGTCACCCTAGAAAACAGATTAAAGTCCCAATGCATTGCACCCCAGAAAAAAGGACAAAATGAAGTTTCAGGTGTTTGTATGAATGTAGAGAAACTTTGCTTTGAGGGAATGTAAATTCACTCAGTCACTTCGGAAAGTACTTTGATATTATCTAGTGATTTAGAAATATAAACAATCCACAATTCTCCTTGTAGGGATATATACCACGGTAACGTATGTATATGTGAACTCAGAAATATGTTTAAGAATATAACATTAGCCATAAAATCCATAAACTGGAAACCATCTGATGTCTGTTGAAAGGGAAACTGGTATACAAATTATGGCTCTGTTACTATTCTGAAATGTTTACAGCAATCTTAAGAAAACAGAACTATGACTACACTACCTTTGGATTAATCTCACAAGTATAACGTTGGGTGAGAGAATCCAGACACAAACTCATGTACAATGTATGATTCTGTTCATATCATGTTCAAAAATAGGCAAAACCAAACTATTCCTACAAAGAAAGTGAGCATGTGATTACTTTTAAACTTCAGAGAATGGTGGTTGTTCTTAGAGTAAGATGAGCAGTTTGTGCTTGGAATGGAGTTCTCAGGAATAGTGCTCACATTATTTCACATTTTGCCCTGATAGTGGTTACGGTTACTGGGGAGTCCATCATATAACCGATTTGTTAGCTACACATTTAGATGGCAGGCAATTTTCTTTATTCAATATATTTATTTTCAATATGAATAATGTTTAGAAATACAGCCAACATCTTACTTCCTTTATATTTTGTATCTTTTCCTTTACCCACCTCTGCCAATTATAATTTTATGTCAAAATATGATGAGCAAATTTAATCAGAGTGGTAGGGAAAAGAATGGAAGCTATTAAAGTGATGCTGTGGAAACTCCTCATGGTAAGAAAAATTTTATGACTAATACTCACGGCTGGTTCAGTTAAGGGAGGTCATGTTTAACCAGCCTTTGGAAATGATTTGAAAATATTACATCTATAATAGATGATAGAAATTCAATGATGTAGGACTCTCGTATTTTTCTCCAGGCAAAAAGCCATGTTACACATGAGAAATTAATGACTAAGGAAACAAGTTATTGAATAACAGGTTAGAAATGGAGCTGAATAGAAAACTGACAGCAGCAATCCTTTAACCTGCCCGCTAAGGCCAGGAAACAAGGTGGCGCCCGTAGCACAGTGGGTGCCGGCCACATACACCTAGGCTAGTGGGTTCAAACCCAGCCTGGGCCTGCTAAACAATAGTGCCAACTACAACAAAAAAATAGTTGAGCATTGTGGAGGGCACCTGGGTTCTACTTGGTAGGACCAATAGAATCGCTTAAGCCCAAGAGATTGAGGTTGCTATGAGCTGTGACAGCACAGCGCTCTACCCAGATGACAGCTTGAGATTCTGTCTCAAATGAAATAAATAAAGTAAAGACATGAGACACTTCTAGTGTCCTTCCCTGAATATCCCACTTATTAGAGGCCACCCATCCTGGTGAGACTTTGAGGACGGGAGGAATCAAGGAAAGCAGGGTCGATTTAACATTCGACACGCACGGCCACCCCTGTCATAACTTGTGCTGAGCTTCTTCTCTCTCTCTTTTCTCTCCTTTCTTGTTCTTTCCTTATCTTCTTTATTCATTCCTTTCTTTTTCCCATTCATATGTTTTTCCGTTTGTCTGTTGGGGGCAGGAAATGGGAAACCTTCCAGTCAGAGGGAAGTGTTACTTGACAAGTATTTAGCAATTCTGCTCCTATAAGCTACTATAATCTCATGATATTATAAGTGAAGACTCTGTGAGTAGAATGAAATATCCTATTTATGAAATTCAAAGATTTAGACACAATTTGAGTGAGTGAGAAGAAAATTTCAGTAAAATTTTATTCATCATTACATACTATCGGTCATTTTCTTAGAGAAAGAAAATAGACACATGTTGTCACCTTCATTGAAGCACTTTGACAAACACAAGAAACATAATATTTGGAAATTAAAATATGATGATTTAGACAATCATGGTTTTAATAGACGTTCTAGGAACTAGTTCTGCCAACACTGTTAATTTTGATCTATAATAATCATAGTAACCAGATCATTGCCAAGATGTATTTTATCATAGTTTCTGGAAACTCTTTGTTCGAAGTTTAAACACACACATATCAACTCACAAATGCAAACACACACACACAAATTCACTAGCTGTATAGAGTCAGTGTACCAAACACACTATGTTTTTTTCTTATATATACATACCTGTGATAAAGTGTACTATACAAATTAAGCACAGTAAGAGATTAATAATAACTAATAATAAATAGAAAATAATATACTGTAATAAAAGTTATATGAATGCAGCCTCTCTCTCTCTTAAAATTTCTAATCCTCTACTCACCTAATTTTATACTGTGATTGTTTGAGGTTAATGGAAACCAAGAAACACTCACCTGTGGACAAGGGGAACTATTGCACTGTGGAATGCTTCTTATGAGAAATGTCATAAACATTATATTTATTTGCCACAATATTTCAGACTGATATCAAGGATGAAATTATGAGAACTGGCTACCTCTGCACATTTTGAATGAAGCCATCTTTGAAGCATTGACAATTTTTGCTCACATATTGCATGATTTTCTAGTACCTTAATTCTAGAGTTGGTGAAATTCTAGAGTTTTCTTTTTCTGTTAGGAAATTAATCAGATATATGAATATAAATCACAAATTAATAATAATTTGAGATAAAAGGTATTACACCAATGAGCACAAATTTTCAAAAACTAACATTAACCAGAGGTTCATTTATATAACCCTGCAGATGTATGACCTGGGAAGAATGAGGGGATGGTGTTTCTAGAGACTTTCCCTAACACTCAAGTTGCTTTATATACCCCTTATCAGACTTCAGTGTTAAGGTCTGTTTTATTTCCACTTCTTATCCCGATCACCCCTTTTCAACAGAACGTTCTGTGATGAAGGAACTGATCTATTTTGTGCTGTCCAACAGGTTAACTACTAGGCAATGTGGACGCGAGGCCCTTTAAATACAACTAGTCCCAATCGGAAGGTACTGTAATATAAACTACGCATCCTATTTCAAAACCTTACTGCATGTTGAAATGATAATACTTTGGACATTTTGGATTACATGAAAAAAATTCTTAAAATCAATTTCTACTCATTTTTTTCTATTTTTAAAAATAATAGCTACCAGGAAATTTAGAAATACATATTCTATATACCTGGAAACTGTGACAGAGAGGATTTTTATTAAAACCTGCTCTTTGAAAATGTCTATGAAAAAAGTAATTTTCAACACCTAGGATTTTGTAATACCATATTCTAATATTCACATTTTTAATTTCCACAATCGTTTAAATAGTGATATGCCTCACAATTAATGGTGTGTCTGTTTACTTGGGGCTTATTTTTCTCACAATGCTTTTTTTTCTACCTTAATCCATCTTATAATCAATTATAGGTTAGCACCAGCAAACACTGTCTCAGAGTAAGCTTGCCACATAGAAACACAAGGCAAATCAATTTATTCTTAGTCCTTTGGAAACATCTCCTAGTAGCTACTAGCATCATATTTTGTAACTGCCTGAGTTACAGCATGCTTATCAAAGGATAATTAGCCAGAAGATAGTATTGGTGAGGACCTAAATAAATTGGTACTCTTTTGGGAAATACTGAGGTAGATCAGTCTCTTCTCCCCTGGGAACATAAGTACAATCCTTTGAATTCATGTATAGTATCTATTTTAGTCATTACAATAGCTTAAATGATGCTTTGAAGTTTGCCTTTTTTAATTTTTGTTTTTAATTATTATGAATACATTATTATTGTATATATTTATAGGGTACATGTGATGTTTTGATACAGATTACAATGTGAATAAATTAAACTGGGCTAATTAGGGTATCCATCACTTCAGGCATTTGTCATTTCTTTGTTCTAGGAATGTTACAATTCCATTCTTTTTTTTTTTTTTTTTTTTTTTTTTTTTGCAGTTTTTTTTTTTTGGCCAGGGCTGGGCTTGAACCCACCAACTCTGGTATATGGGGTCGGCACCCCAGTCCTTTGAGCCACAGGCGCCACCCTGCAATTCCATTCTTCAACTTGCTTTAAAGTATACCCTTACTCATTGATTATAGTCACTTTGCAGTGGTATCAAATATTGTTCATTCTCTCTAGACTATTGTATATTTTTGTACAGTGTTGGGTTTGTTGTAGATGCTGAATAAGTATTTGTTAAGTGGATGAATTAATTACATTTTTAAAGTAAAGTAAATTTCAACATCTAGAATCCAGGAATACTTTTGAATTCAAGAATAATTTTCTATTGTACTGATGTAGCAGATGACAATAAATTACAAAATAATTGTTAATATATTTTTGATATAAGGAGACCAAGAAAGAAGTAGCTGGATTTTCTTGAGTCAATGATTTTAATTATACCATTTAAACCTGAAAAACATTTGGATGATAGAAGAGAATTTATCACAATATGAGAACACTTGACCAAAAATTTAGTAACATAAAATTTTCGAATTAAAATAAATTAAAGATTTCTAGTCATTCCATACACATGAGAATTAAACCTAAATTTAAGAGAATGTTGTGACTCTTTTAAGAAGTAAAAATTATTAATACTTTCTTAAGAAAATTATGCTGTTCATCCTCAAACTAGGCATAATTTAATGAAAGCCATATTCCTTCAAAGAGGGATAATGTCATAATTTTGTTTTCTTTTTATCAAACATATACTTAAATACTTGATGATTTTAAAAATTAATAAAATATCTGACAAAAATAAGTGTTACAAACATACAAGTTGCTATGAAGAGAATGTTAATAAAATCACCATTCTGCTCCCCTTAAGAAAAATATAAATGGGATTGTGGAAAAACAAAAGGTTCCTCTTAAAACCATTCCATGGAAATGTCTAGTGACCAGTAGCAGAGTTCTGGACCCTGGATCAAGAGGTAACTATCCTGGGGTCTGTCTGTGATGGAGGTGGAACTACTCCATAGAGGGGTGGATGTAAAAGACTAATCTTGCTGTATCTTACTGGTAATTAATGGGAAGATTTATAAGTACCCACAAAATAAAAGAGTAATAAATGTCCATAAAATTAAGGGAACATTTTTTTTGGTATCAGCATCATTGCGCTTCCATTTAAAGAGTATTTCAACCACCCTGGTATCTTTGGGATTGCTTTAATCTTCATAAGCCCAATCTATCCTTTTCCATTTTAATTAAGTTAGCATATTTCTAAAACAGGACTTAAAAGAATGCGCTCGATATCTATAATTGAACTACCATTTGTTTGAAGAAATGTTTAGTTTCACTTTGGGATATTTAGATTCAGAAGAGAAAAGTCTAAGTGGATAACAAGGAATGTGAATGTGAAACATATGGGGAGATTAGAACAAATGAAAGACATGTAAAATCACCGCGAGAAACAGCTAGGTTCCAACAGAGATCATGTGGTGGAAACTGTCATTCGCTAAATCCCGTGTGGTGCTCCATGCACAGCAAGCATGCAACTATTAAGGCTGCATGGACAGGAAACAAACTTCCAAAGTTTGGAATTTATTTGGCATGTCCAATTGAGAATTTATCTCAGAATACTATATTTGGTACCAGTTAAGATTTGATGGTATTCAACTATTCAAAAAATCACAGTTAAAACAATTCCCTAAGAAAATGCTTCTTCACATGCCTGAATTTCTGTCTGGCTTTATTTTATTTCATTGTGTGAGAGAGTGGTGGACTATGAGGGGAGGTATTTTGTAGATGGCTACTTGATGTAGTTGTGAATAAGAGACACGTCTATAAATGATTGTACTTTAATTACAAGAAATTGTTAAGGTTTTCCTTACAATTTTGACTAACATTATGAAAACAAAATATCAAAAAGTCTAGGAGAAAATTTGATGTAACTCATATCAAATATTGATCCTTGCTACATTCTGACAACATAATCTATTTAAACCATAAAATAGCAAATTCAAGGCCCGATGCAGTGGCTCATGCCTATAATCCTAGCACTCTGGGAGGCTGAGCTGGACCAGCCTGAGCAAAGAGAGACCCCGTCTCTACTAAAAGCAGACCCAGGTACTTGGGAGGGTGAGACAAAAAGACTGCTTGAGCCCAAGAGTTTGATGTCACTGTGATGCCATGGCACTCTATTCAGGGCAACTAAATGAGACTCTGTCCCAAAAATAAATAAATAAATAAAAGAAAAGAAAAGGCAAATTCATGTTTCAGACCCATTAAGATCTGTTATTTTCTTAATTTATCACAATTATAATTACACCTGCTGATATTCTATATAACGTGTGGAGTGTTGACTAAATCTCATTTTTGTATTCTTTAATGTTAGCTAACCTATTTGTTCACTAAAGGCAACAGAATTCATGAGACCATAGCAAATACACATGGCATACCAAAGTCCCTTATTTCTAGCACTGACTCTGGAAAAATTTCCAGGATTTTCCCAAAAGTAGCACTATGAAAAGCAATAGAGGGATGGTGAGATGTGGTGTCATTAGCTGCTATTCAATAAATATTTAATATCAAATGCCCATCTTAACATTCGTCTGACATAGTAGTATTGTGATAACAATATGTGGATGTCATTATTTGTTTTTTGCTGTGTAATAACCCACTCCAAAATGCAGTACCTGAAAACAAGAATCATTTATTTATTAGCTCCAGTTCTGTGTGTTGTCAGTATGAGTTTGAATCAGTTTGGTGGTTTTTCTAGTGGGTTTAAACATTCACCATCAGCCAGCTAGAGGCTACAGTGAGCTAACTCACAGATCTAGGGGTTGGCACTCACTATCATCTGTGGTTATCAGCAGTCTAGCCTGGGCTTATTCATATAATCCTGGTCCTGGTTCTCACTGGAGCATCAAAGTAAGGCAAGTTCCAAATCATAAGCACCTTTGAAGTCCCTCCTTACATCACATGTACTGTTACTGTACTGGCCAAAGCAAATCACATGGGCAAGCCAAGTCTAAATGGACTGTAGTCTTTCCAAGAGGGCAGTTGTGAATAAACTGAAGACTACTGCCATAGAAATCTATAATTCTACAATAATGGGTTACTAATTAAATACAAAAAATTAGATCTTTATATTGTCCTAGATGAACTATATTAATACATTAATGAATACATGTACTTTTCCTTATCTATTAATTCACTAATATATTCCAATATGTATTTATTTAATTCATGCTGAATTCAGCAAATTCAAGTTCTCAGAAAAGTTTTCCCCTTCTCTCTCTCTCTCTCTTTTTTTTTTTAACGTCCGTTCTAATTGAAACATTTGGAACTGAATGGTAAGGTATGTAGCAGTTAAAGAAAAAGGTGATCCTCAAGAGATATTCTCAGTACACACACATCTGTATAAAATTGGAACAGAGAAAGTGATTCTAAAACATGGAAAAAGGAATTATAAGAATGAAAGAAAGCATCTTAATCATAATACGCAATAACTCGATACACTATTGTCTCTGCCTCTATCTAATTGTTTATGTATAAAAAGCAGAAAGTCTTGGACAAAGTGGGATTAGGCTTGAGAAAGATGTGAAAAATTCTCTTTGATAAATAATTATATGCCTAATATTTTTAAATGATTGAAGTCAGTGCTCCACATAGCTCCTGCTTAAGTAAAATGGTAGAACACGTAAAATGTCATGTTGAGACAAAGGATAAGGAAAATGTTGCTAGATAACTACAGTGCCACACCTAAGAAATTATCCTAAGGAAATTATTCAACAAAAATGTTCTTCATTAATAGTAAACTAAATTAAGAAACTGAAAACAATTATGGAGAAAGGGTTTAAATTATAATTTAACACCAAGATAATTAAGTAGCCATTAACAGTATAGTTGTAAGTATGTTTTCAACCATAGAAGATATTTAAGATGTAATTAGTATTGAGTAAAAACATTAGGATATATTATTGTCACCACATTTTATATTCACCTAGATTTAGGTGTACATATGAAAATAAACATAAAATCTGAATTACAGGAGTTGAGTTAAAGGATAATTATTTTAGAGTAACAAGTATTTTTATCAGTGCATATTAAAGTAAATATACAATAAAAGTCCTTAAAATAATTATATTCTGGCTCGGCGCCTGTGGCTCAATCGGCTAAGGCGCCAGCCATGTACACCTAAGGTGGTGGGTTTGAATCCCCAGCCCCGGCCCGCCAAACAACAATGTTGGCTGCAACCAAAAAATGGCCGGGCGTTGTGGCGGGCACCTGTGGTCCCAGCTACTTGGGAGGCTGAGGCAGGAGACTCGCTTGAGCCCAGGAGTTGGAGGTTGCTAT
>CAUYQV010195508.1:0-12398 GCA_963574575.1 Galagoides demidoff
GCTGCAACCAAAAAATAGCCGGGCGTTGTGGCAGGCACCTGTGGTCCCAGCTACTTGGGAGGCAGAGGCAGGAGACTCACTTGAGCCCAGGAGTTGGAGGTTGCTGTGAGCTGTGATGCCGCAGCACTCTACCCAGGGGGACAGCTTGAGGCTCTGTCTCCAAAAAAAAAAAAAGAAAGAAAGAAAAAAGGAAAAAATGCATCCATCTTCAGTGTACAGTTTGGCAAGCTTCAACATGATAGTATCAAGATTTTGAACATTTCCAACACCCCCATAGTCCCATCATGCCTTTTTGCAGTCAACATCTTATTCCTGACCTTGAGGCAACCACTGATCTGTTTTCTGTCACTTCATATTAAACTTGCCTATTCTATAATTTTGTAGAAATAAAATCACACACTATGTGCTCTTGTGTCTGGCTTCTTTCACTCAACATAATGTTTGTGAGATGCGTCTTTGTTGATCTTTCTTTTCATTATATTCCATTATATGAGTGGGCCACCATTTGTCTGTCTGCTCACCTGGGGATGGATGGGCACTGGGTCTGCTTTTAGTGTTTGGCCAGTGAATAAATGTGATATTACTGTCCATGATAAGTTTTTGTGTGGACATATATTTTTGTTTATCCTGGGCAAATACCCAAGAGCAGAATTGCTGGATTATCAGATGAGTATACGTTTGACTCTATAAGATGTTACCAGGCCTGGGCATAGTGGTTCACACCCGTAATCCTTATGTTTTGGGAGGCTGAGGTGGGAGAATCATTTGAGGCCAGGAGTTTAAGACCAACTTGGGCAACATAGCAAGACCCTCATCTCTAGAAAAAGTAAAAACTTGGTCCAGTGTGGCGGCACATGCCTATATTCTCAGCTACTTGGGAAGCTGAGGTAGGAGGATCACTTGAACGCAGTAGCTCGAAGTTGCAGTGAATTCTGATCATGCCACTGCACTCCAGCCTGGACAACAGAGCAAGACTTTTTCTCTCTTTTAAAAAAAAGTAAAAATAAGGGTGACACCTGTGGCTCAGTGAGTAGGGCGCCAGCCCCATATACTGAGGGTGGTGGGTTCAAAACCCGGCCTCAGCCAAACTGCAAATAAATAAATAAATAAATAAATAAATAAATAAATAAAATAAAATAAAATAAAATAAAGTAAAAATAAAATGAAGATAAACCTGGAACCTGAATTTTAGGGCTGGTGTAAATAAATAAAATAATTAATGCATAGTGCTTGGCACACCATTAACAATGTGTGTTAGTTAATGCACATATTTTCTTGAACACTGCTGGGCACTCAAAATGTTGGGAATGAAATAAAAACAACCCTCCTCCCATGGTGCTTTTAATAGAGAGATCAATCTAGGTTGAACAAAAAAATCTTTTAGTGGCAATTCCAAAGGACAGCAAAGGCTATGAAGTAGCCAGTCTGGGTAAGACGCTACTGCCTTTCCCAGTTGCCCAGCCAATTGTTCTGGGAGGAGGGTAAGAAGAAAAGGAGAGAAATCACATTGCAGTACAGTAGTTCCCAGGCCTGTTCCTTTGGATAGAAAAAAATAATTCGCAAAGAGAAAGGTGGAAGTCCTTAGATTTTGGAAAGTAGTTGTTCCAAAATACGTCTGCTACAATAACTGTTATCTCAGCACTTCATTTGTAATCTTAACTCTAACCCAGAGGGACAATTGCACAAATTTCAGAGTAGCTTGTATCAGTTACCTATTGTCATGGTGATGCTGCATAACAAAGGGCACAAATGGGCACACACAGTCAGTGGCATACAAGGGCAAGTTTGTTGCTCATAGGACTGGGCCACTAATGGGGTGGTGAGGAGGTGGTCAAAACCCCAGGCAGGATCTCTTCCTTTTTCTCTTCCTCCTGCCCTTTTCTTCTTCCTTCATCAACTCTAGTGTTTATAGAACAATTCTTATGTCCTTGATGCTACCCTGAAAGCTTCACAGGTAATAAATAAGTTCATCCTTACATCCTCATGCCTTATAAGTATCACTAACACACCCATTTTACAGGTGAGAAAACACAGGTACAGATTGTTAAATAAGTAACCTGAAAGCTTGTCACCTAGAAAGAGTTAGAATCTAAGAATCCTTGCTTCTAATCCCTAAATCCAGCAGGCAAAAAACTTTTTCCATAAAAGACCAGATAATAAATATTTTAGGCTTTATGGGCCATATGGATTTGGCCTTTGGAGTGTAGCTTGCTGACTTAATTCAAAAGCCTAGGAACTTTCAAAGTAAAGCTGACCAGAGCATTTCTTTCCCATGAAATTTCTACCAAAGCTCCAAATATAAGAAGTTTGAAGAATAGTGTAATTCACCAGGAATCAGACTGATTGGTGCAGAATTCATGATTATCAAAATGATGTTTTAATCACAATCATATTTATATATATTGTATATATTTTTATACTTCTAGGTACTATCTTGTTGCAGAAAAAAATTTGCCGCAAAGGCAAACTATGCACTGTCTAGAGGAAGGATTGGCCAACTATAGCCCAGAGGCCAAATCCAGCCACCTCCATGTGTTTACATTGTCTGCAGTTGCTTTCCTGGTGTGACAGCAGAGTGGAGTAGTTGCTACGGAGAACATATGGCTGCAAAGCCTAAGATATTTACTACCAGGCCTTTTACAGAAAAAGCTTGGCAACCCCTAGGCTAGAGAATGCTCTTCTGGTTTATCAGATTCAAGCCTTTCCTTTTCTTTGAGCTGTTATATTTTTATAATTCTATAAGTTCTTGATAACTAATAGCAATGCAAAATAATCCTTCTCTATAGACATGCAAAGGATGCTATGTCTGCCGCGTGAGCTAGGTGACTTGTGCCTGTAATCCCCACAGCTTGGAGGCTGAAGAAGGAGGATCTCTTGAGGCCAAGAGATCAGCTGGTTTGAGACCAGCCTGAACAAGAGCAAGACCCTGTCTCTACAAAAAATGGAAAAACTAACTGGGCGTGGTGGTGCACTCAGAGTCTTAGCTACTTGGATGCTGCAGCAGGAGGATCACTTGAGCCCAGGAATTTGAGGCTGCAGTGAGCCCTGATAATGCCACTGTGCTCTAGCCTAAGTGACAGCTGAGACTCTGTCTCACACAAAAACAAGAACCCCAAAACTGTAATGTCCAAGAGAAGTTCAACCAGCTTCCCTCCACCACTATAGAAGAACTCAATTTGCAAAGTCATTTCAGTATTCCTGATCCATTGCATCTGTTATTTGAATTCTTCTTTGAGCTATTATAACATTGGTTCCCTCATTCATGAGTCAGAGAAAATCTTTAACACATACTTACTTTACATGTGTATGAGAGTCATGATTTTTCCCCTATCGTGTATTATTCTTGAACATCATTCATGGTTCCATTAGAGTTTGGAGAGTTGCTCTCCAACGGACATTAGCAGATGACATTATCTACATCATTCGACGAGCTCTTATAAGAATAATCTTGAGCTGTAGCTTTTGTTCTGGAAACTTGAAAAGAAGTTTGCCTGATTTAATGGCATTTGGGGAGGCTGAAAAAAAATCAACTTTTGGGTATTAAACTGGATATCCAAGTAACTAATTGTAAAATGTAACACGGATTTGGAAGTCATGAGTATATGCTGTGGTTTGAATATACTCCCCCAAATTTTATGTGTTGAAAACTTATTCCCCAAACTTATATGTTGATGGAAGGCAGGGATTTGGGGAGTTAATCAAGATTAGATAAGGTCAGTATGGTGGGACCCCTATGATGGAGTTACTGGGTTCATAAAAAGAAGAAAAGAGACGTGAGTGGACATGCCTGCTCTTGCTCTTTTTTTTTGAGACAAAGTCTCACTTTGTTGCCCTCGATGGAGTTCCATGATGTCACAGCTCACAGCAATCTCAAACTCTTGGGTTCAAGTGATTCTCTTGCCTCAGCCTCCTGAGTAGCCTACCACTGTGCTGGCTATTTTTAGAGACAGGGTTTTACTCTTGCTCAGGCTGCTCTGGAACTTCTGAGTTGAGGCAATCCACCTTCCTCGGCCTCCCAGAGTATTAGGATTTCAGGTGTGAGCCACCATGCTGGCTTTTTTTTTTTTTTTTGAGACAGGGTTTCTGTTATCCTGGGTAGAGTGCCTTGGTATTATAGCTCACAGTAACCTGAAACTCTTAGGTGAAGAGAATCCCCTTGCCTCAGCCTCCTGAGTAGCTGGGACTATGGGCATCTGCCACAACGCCCAGCTGGTTTTTCCATTTTCCGTAGAGATGGGGTCTCGCTCTTGCTCAGGCTGATCTTGAACTCCTGAGCTCAAGGAATCCATCTGCCTCGGCCTCCCAGAGTGCTGGGATTACAGGTATGAGCAGGTGTGTTCTCGCCCTCTTGCCACGTGATGCCTCCCACCACATTATGATGCAACCAGAAGGCTCTTACTAGATGCCAGCCCTTCAGTCTTGAACTTTCTGCCCTCCAGAACTGTTAAGAAATAAATTTCCTTCCTTTGTAAATTACAGTTTGTGATATTCTGCTACAGCAATGCAAAATGGACTGAGACAGTATATAAGTGACTGTGGATGCCAAAGGAGTGGAGGAGATCCCCTTAGGGACTATGGGGGGAAAATAACAGCGGAGAAAAAGAGCAACTGGGGACAGCCGAAGGTGGAACAGAGAAGCATTATGGGTTGCAGTTCAGACATGATGGTTGAATTGGGCCCTTAAAATGTTATAAGATGAAGTACTAACTCCCTGTGTCTGAGATTATGGCCTTATTTGAAAACGAGGTCATTGTAGACATAAAAGATGGAGTCAGTCAGGCTGGGGATGACATGACACAACAGGTCTGGTCAGTTTAAGTCCTAAGTGACCTTTTACTTCATGTCTCCCATTCTTGTTTTATAAACTCAGCTTTCACCTGAAAGCGTATATCTTGAATATTTTAGGGCAATTGATTTAGGAGATTAACTTTTGAATTAGAAATGTTGTTTTGAGTCATGGGTTATGTCAATCATTGTTTTTTATGGGTCATAGGTTATGGTGGTTACTGTTGTTTAAGACGAGTGTTAATTACTGTTGTTGAAGCTAAGGTTTAGTATAGTTCTTGCTTTTAAGTTTTATGTATTAAACTGAATTTGGAAATGGAAGAACAGAACAGTCTTGGAGAGGCTATTCTCACTGTTCTCCAGAAAAACTGGCCTTCTGACAAATATAGTTTGGTGGACCTATCGCTGTCTTTGCATATTGGTTGACGGTGACAGGAGGCCAGACCCTCTTGGTCTAGTAACGATAATCAGTTAATTAGTCTGATTTTGAACTTTCAGACTCTGAAACTGTGAGAGACCAGATGTCTGTTGTTTAAGCCATTTGCTGCATAGTTTGTTATGGCAGCCCAAGCGAACTAAAAGAGAAACTTAGAAACCACAGGACTAAGAAGTAGCAATGCTGACGTCTTAGCACAGGCAAGATTTGACTCCCAAACCTGAAACCTCTGGGTCCTTTCCTGTTTTAAATGACTAGTTCACACCGGTGAGGGGGGAGGCCAATGTATCTCACATTTTTATTTCCTGGTTTGCTCTGTTCTAATTGCCCTTGTCTCACTGTTAATTGTACAATTGGACTTTGCCCAGGACATACAAGCAGTGATTTTCTCACCTTAGCAAATGGCAAGGGTGTTGGCTCCCAATGGTTAGATGCGGTCACATTTTCCAGTAGTGCTCTGTGTGCTGCTTCAGCTGTGGGGCTCAGAGACAGACTTCTGCCACCACTGCAGAGGGCATTATAAGACTGGCAAGCTGCCAGCTGTTTTGGCAAAGAGGAAGATGATCAGGAAAACATCGATAGTATAGTAACAGCTCTCCTCTCTTGTATGGGCTGGTTCCAAAACAGATGTCACCAGGGACATAAATGTGTGGGTGGAATTGTCCTTGAAGTCTCCAGAGACTTAGTTTTCTCTTTCATACCTGTTTCCTTTGGTAGCCAGAGAAGAAAAAAAAATCAGATCACTCAAGAAGGCTATTGAGAAAAATGACCTGGATGGTAGGGATTCATAAAGTAGTGATGGGCTAGGCATGGTGGCTCACAGTGGTGGGACAATTGCTTGAGGCCAGGAGTTCAAGATCAGCCTGAGCATGAGCAAGACCCTGTCTCTAAAAAACAATAGAAAAATTAGCCAGGTGTGGTACACATCTGTAGTCCCAGCTACATAGGAGGCTGAGGCAGGAGGATCACTTGAGCCTAGGAGTTTGAGGTTGCAGTGAGCTATGTTGATGCCACTGCACACTGCATTCTACCCAGGCAACAGAGCAAGACTGTCTTAAAATAAAAAAAAAAGGTACTCATAACGTTCTAGCAGCTGAAAACTGGTATTTCCCCAATAGGCTATACTTTTCTCTCTCCTCTGCCCTGGCTGTGTGCCCTGGGAAGCTGAGCTCCAAAGATGACATTACTGGGCTCTGTTGCCCACTGGCTTCCAGTTGGTTCAACCAATGGGAGGTTCTCACAGATGAAAAATGGGAGAAAAGTGAGGTTGGGGAATTTCAATCTATTTCCTCGGTCTCCTCTATTCTGGGTCACGTGTATTCTCCTACAGAAGGCCACACCTCCTTCAGGATACATGCTGTGCACACATCTCTCTCTGTGTCCAGAGTGTGGAAACTTTCCCCCCTCTGCCCCTTCAGGCTTGAGTGGTAACAGCTTTGTGCTATTGTTGTTGCATTATCCAGCTGATCCTGCCCTTGTAAATGCTGATACACAGTAGAACCTCTATAAGTTGACAACCTGAGGGACTGTAACAAACTGGTCAACATAAGGAACCAGGCCTACTGTACTAATATGTACATGTGGTGCAAGTCTGGTCTATGAAAATTAGGTCAACTTAAGGAGGTGGTCAATGTAGGGACATGGTCAACTATAAAGGTTCTACAGTATGTGATTAAAATCTTTTCTGATTACCCAGTGTAATCTCTGGTTTTTGCTTGGACCCTGATGGATATTATTAGAAGTAATAGTAGCAGTAATGACTTTCAGTTATACAGCAGGTATTATGTATCAGGCACCGTGCTTCATATTGTTAGCATCTCCCAACCTTGTAATGTAAATATGATTATTATCATCTGCATCCTGCAGATGAGAAAGTTGAGTCACAGGGAGATTAAGTGAGTTCTTTGGCATCACAGAGCTAGCTGAAGTACTAAGCAAGGATTACAATGCAGGCCACACACTGCAGACCTTTACCCATTCACTATTGCCCTGGATTTTTCCGAGAAACGTTGATGGTGATGGTGATGATGATGAGAAAAGAAGCATGTTTGCGTTAACTTTTTTTTTTTTGATATGTTTCCATCTGTTGCGTAGGCTGAAGTATAGTGGTGTCAACGTAGCTTGCTGCAACCTCAAATTCCTGCCCCAGCCTCCCTAGTAGCTGGGACTACAGGTGTGTATCACCATACCTGGTTAATTAAAAACAAATTTTTTTTTGCGAGATGGGATGCCCAGGATGTTCTCAAGCTCTTGTCCTCAAGTGATCATGTCACTTTGGCCTCCCAAGGTGTGAGTCACTGTGCCCAGCCTTGCATATGACTTTAGAATATTCTCTGGTTAAGGTCCAGAAATTTGCAGAGTGAATGGGCTTTCATGGTGTCTTTGCATTACACAAACATGATTTTGGAATATAACATCCCAGCTGAATTCACTGTGCATTTCTTTGCTCATTTTCTTAAGTGCAGAAGAAGAAATATAAAATGAAGTAGTACAATATGATGGATCTTGTCTGCTTTGAAGAGTCAAGGCCTTTCAAATATCTGAGTCCAGATATCCATCCCCTTAAGACAGATTTTGAGGGTACTTGACTATTCAGCATAAACATATGTGAGTCTGGCTTGCCACAAGAAACTGTCAAATATTTAGCTGGTGGGATGGATCAGAAGTAGATATAATTGGAGAGAGAAGAAAGAGAGACAGGCAGAGGTAAAAGTAAGCCCAAGCAGCTGTTATATTGTTTTTAGTCCAGGATCTGTGAAAGCTCTTGACACAAGAATTTTAATAATTATCTGGGCTCAGAGCCATATACCTGCACTTTGCTGGAGGTGGTTAAATGAATAGGGAGAGGCGTTACCGACTATAATGTATCAGTTGTACATGTATCATGTACAGTTGTACAGGTTGCACACTGCATAAATCTAAAGGACACCCTAGCAGTAGACCTTCTTATCTCTGATTTTTTATTTTTTGAGACAGAGTCTCACTGTGTCACCCTCAGTAGAGTGCTGTTGCATCACAGCTCACAGCAACCTCACTTAAGCAACCTTAAGTGATTCTCTTGCCTCAGCCTCCCAAGTATCTGGGACTGCAGGCGCCCGCCACAACGCCCAGCTATTTGTTGTTGTTGTTGTTGTTGCAGTTGTCATTGTTGTTTAGCAGGCTTGGGCCAGGTTCAAACCCACCAGCCCTGGTGTATGTGGTGGGTGCCCTAACCACTGAGCTACCGGTGCTGATCCTCATCTCTGATTCTAATTGCCTCAAATCCTGGGATGGAGAAGCTCATAATGCTTTGGTTTGGAGAAGCACATGATCATCCTGAGTGACAGATCATTATTGTTGTTCCTAATATCTGCTCTCTGCTTCCAGACTGTGATAAGTGAAAATGGCCACATATTCCCTGCAATTCCTACCATCATGAAACAAAGGCTAATTCTCCATACCTGTTTTTGGCCTTGGCCATGCAACTTGATTTGACTAATAGGATATGGCAGATAGGATGGTGTGAGAGTTTGACTCTTTGTCTCAAGAGGACTTGCACTTTCTGCTCTTGCTTTCTTACAACCCTCTGCCACCATGTAAACAAGCTCAGACTAGCCTTCTGGAGGATGAGGTACTACGTGGAGCAGAGATGAGCTGTCCCAGGTAAGAACCCTCAGATAAATTGGCTTGTTAGTTGTCATTTCTAAGAGTATATAGAGATGGTGTAGAAACTTCCCTAGGACTGAGATCCATGAAGCACATGTGGCTAGGGAGAGACATCTCAGACTGAGGTATATTAATCAGTGCAGATTAGGTTATGCTATAAGACAAACATCTCCCAGACCAACCACCAGATGTAGTTAGATATGAAAAGGCCATACAAGATCACTCAGTCCCGGACAAACCACCAGTGGAAGTAAGAGATCAAATGAGTAGGCTCAGATCAGAATCACCACTGAGTCAACCCACAGAATTTTGAGTAATAATAAATCGTTGTTGTTTTAAACCACTGAATTTGGGGTGGTTTGTTATATAGCAAACACTAACTGATACGTGGATGCAGGGGAGGATTGTTCTTCTCTATCTTTTGAAGTTTGGTGTGGTCATGTGACTTGCTCTGGCCAGTGATCAAAAGTGACGTGAGTCACTTCCATAAGGGAGCATTTAAGAACTGGGCATAATTCATCTCTCTTGTCATTGCTGTGGAAACTGATATTGTTCTAGAGGGTTAGAGACTTCAACCTTCTGAGTCCTTGAGTGACAGTGATATAAAACAGAGTATACTGCTCTTCTGTGAAGAGCATTTAACATGAATTTTAAAAAAAATCTTTTGGTCACTGAGATTCGGGGGATGTTTGTTATTGCAACGTAACCTAGCCTATACTGGGAAGTCAACATTATACACAGATTTGGCTGTATGGGGATCAGCCAAATTGACTAATCCCTGAATTGTTCAAAGGTCAACTGTATATAGATATTTGAGAATATTCATCATGGGAACTGGCTTATATGATTATGGAGGCTGGCTGAGTAGTCCTACCATATGTCATATGCAAGATGGAGACCAGTAGAGCTGCTGGTGTAATTCAGTCTGAATCCAAAGGCCTGAGAACCTGGGATGGAGGAAGGGAGCTTGTGTAAGTCCCAGATGTCTGAAGGCCCATGAACCAAAGGTAGAAGAAGATGGGTGCCCCAGCTCAAGAAGAGAGACAGAATTCATCCTTTCTCCACCTTTTCATTCTATTCCAGCTTTCAACAGATTGGATGATGTCCACTCACATTGGGGTGGGTGAATCTTCTTTGCTTAGTCTGTAGGCGCAAATCCTAATCTTTTCTAGAAACAGCCTCAAAGACACAGCCATAAATAACATTTTACCACCTATATGGGCATATCAGCCCCAAATTAGCCATCACAGGCAATTAATTCCCTTTTTAATTATTTCCACACTCAGTAGCTTAAAGCAATAGTCATTTATCCTCATGCCCCTGTCAATCAGCTAGGGTTGGTTGATGTGAGTGGGGCTTGGGTGGGTAATTATGCTCCGTGTGTCCCCTCTTCTCCTCCTAGGACAGCTGTTCTTATGGTGAGAGCCAAGGAGCAAGGGGGAAGGTGGGGGGACCCATGTGGCTTCTGAACTCACTCACTGCCATTTCTGCCCACATGCCATTGACCTAAGCAAGTCATATAGCCAAGCCTAAAGCCAAAGAGTGGGGAAGTACACCCCACTCCTGAGGAGAACATGGCAAAGATATACATACAGGAAGGAAGTAAATAATTGGGACAAGGGAATTGTTCAATCAGTTAATAGTGGCCAACTCTTGACAAAGGCCATAGAACTTTAAAAGATGATTGACTCAGGGTGGTCTCACTCATGTGATGGAGAAAGCAGAACTCTGACATTTTCAAAGGACTTTTAAGGAAACCAGGATGGCTATTTATGCTCATCATGAAGTGACTCATACAAGTTGTGTGATTTAAGAACAGGAAAATTCAATGCTAATTGCATAGACTTATGGCTTTCTGCATCACAATAATAACATCTTATATTACATAGCATTTTAGAGTTCACAGAACACTCTAATAACCATGTTTTGTTTTCTTCTGAAATAACCTTTTTCAAGTCATATTCTGTGAGTTCTGAATAAGAGGCAATGTAAACTTAAGGGACTTCCCCAGGGTCACACAGCTTGCAAGTGTCAGAGCCTGGAATTTATAAAAGCACCTTATATGTAGTAGATGCTAATAAGTGCTTTGCATATACCAGAGGTCAGCAAACTATAGTCCAGATGCCAAATCCAGCCTATAATCAAGTTTTCTTTTCTTTTCTTTTCTTTTTAGAGACAGAGTTTCACTTTGCCACACTTGGTGGAGTGCTGTGGCGTCACAGCTCACAGCAAACTCCAGCTCTTGGGCTTAGGGGATTCTCTTGCCTCAGCTTCCCAAGTACCTGGAATTACAGGCGCCCACCACAGCACCTGGCTATTTTTTTGTTGCAGTTTGGCTGGGGCCGGGTTTGAACCTGCCACCCTCAGTATATGGGGCCAACACCTTACTCATTGAGCCACAGGCACCGCCCTAATCAAATTTTCTTGTTTTTGAGACAGGGTCTCATTCTGTCACCCTGGCTAGAGTGCAGTGGCATCATCATAGCTCACTGCAACCTCAAACAAACTCCTGAGGTTAAGGGATCCTTCTACTTCAGCTACCAGAATAGCTGGGACTATAAGCACCTTCTACAACACTTGATAGTTTTTTTCTATTTTTAGTAGAGATGAGGTCACCCTCTTGCTCACGCTGGTCTCGTACTCCTGACCTCAAGTGTTCCTTCTGCCTCAGCCTCCCAAAGTGCTAGGATTACAGACATGAGCCACCATTCGGCCTAATCAGTTTTTACAAATAAAGTTTTATTGGCACAGAGCCACACCCTTCATTTACGTGTGTCATGAGTGCTTCTACAAGGGCAGAGTTGAATTGTTATCATAGGGGTCATATGACCTGCAAAGCCTAAGATAATTAGCATCTGGCCCTTTATAGAAAAAGCATGCCATCTCCTTGCATACATGATCTTAATCTTAAAAACATATTTAATTGACAAGTAAAAATTGTATATAGTTATGGTGTACAACATGGTGAAATGGCTGCATCAAGCTATTTAACATGTGCATTAACTCACATAATCCACATTATATTTACATGGTTCAAAATTCTCTAAACATAAATAAATAAGCCAGGGAAGCCTCCCTGCACTCCTATAGAAAGCATATGTGATTGCTTTCATGCATCTTTTCAGAGATGATCTTTGTCTTAGTTTGTTTCTGGTGCTTATAACAGGATAGCTGAAACTGGGTAACTTATAAAGAAAAGGAGGAGTTTATTTTTAGCAGTTATGGAGGCTGAGAAGGCCAAGGTTTAGAGGCTATATCTGGTGGGGGCCTTCTTGTTGGTAGGAACTCCTTATAAAATCTCAAGGAGGCGGCTCGGCGCCTGTGGCTCAAGCGGCTAAGGCGCCAGCCACGTACACCTAAGGTGGCGGGTTCGAATCCCCAGCCCAGACCTGCCAAACAACAATGACGGCTGCAACCAAAAAATGGCTGGGTGTTGTGGCGGGCACCTGTGGTCCCAGCTACTTGGGAGGCAGAGGCAGGAGACTCGCTTGAGCCCAGGAGTTGGAGGTTGCTATGAGCTGTGATGCCATGG
>CAUYQV010195511.1:0-10375 GCA_963574575.1 Galagoides demidoff
TATTGGGAATTTTAAGAAAACACCCCCAGGTTTTTCTTCACAATTATGACTACATTCCCAGTAATTCTGGGTTGCTACAATGTCTTCCCTGGTAGTATAAACCAGTTTCAAAGTTTAAAGAAACAAGATGGTAATTCACATAAAAGAGTTTTAAAATAAGATTATTCTCAAAATAAAACTAATATGGTCTTCAACAAATTAAAAAGAAATTCTGTCAGTATGTTGACCAGAAAAAAAAGCTAGATCATCATTTACCTTAACAGACTGCCTCAGAGGAGACCGCACTAGGAAGGGGAAAGTGGTGGAATTCCCACTCACCCCCCCCCCCCGAGGATAGACAAAAGCCCACTGGTGTCCTCATGTACAGAACTGAGTGGGATGGGCTAAATGGCTTTTGAGAGACTTTTCAACTAAAAGAATCAAAGTCAGACTGAGATCTCATTTGGTGTGGACATTTAGGGTGGCAAATAAAATGGATTTAGAAACAAATGGATCAAGTATTTGCTACCATCACTATAGTTCAAGAAAATACTTTGTCTGTACTGCTAAAGGGCATGCAAATTTACATCCAACAATAAGATTTTTGATAAAAATGTAAACAGGTTATGCCAAAATTGAGTGAAAAAATAATGCACCACCATGCTACTACCAGCAGATAGGACTTCCCATTTCTGAATTTTAGAAGACATCAATTTAATTGGAAAAAATGCAGGGGGAGATGCATATTCAAGCCATTCAGTCCATTTTGTGAACAGACTGATGGGTGCCTAGGAAAGCCAAATCCAATAAAAGTGATTCTGAAAAAAAAGGGTACAAGAAAGAGTTAAGTGCAGGGTAGGACTTCTTTCTTTACCAAAAAAGAAAAATAATCCAAAGAGAGTAATGGCATTTCATTTTTTATCCCCTACAGAGAATCCAAATATCACTTCTTCCTGAATATAACACACTAGCTTCATTTTCAAAATGCATCACTTTATTTTCCTTACAAGGCAGCCACACATTGAGCAGGTGACAGTCACATGATTTCTTCAGTAAGCCCCAAGACATCCATGAGTGTTGCTGGAGCTCATAGCCGAAGGAGTCCTCAGGTTTCAGATATTAAAGCTTTCCCCACAGCCACAAGTTCCTTTGATGTTTGGGTTATTAAACACAAACTCACTGGATAATTAGTCTTCCACATATTCCATTTATGTTCTCAGAAGTGTTAGCTGTGCTTTCTTTTCTTTTCTTTTCTTTTTTTTTGGAGACAGATCCTCAAGCTATCCCCCCTGTGTAGAGTGCCATGGCATCACAGCTCATAGGAACCTCCAACTCCTGGGCTCAAGAGAGTCTCCTGTCTCAGCCTCCCAACTGGCTGGGACTACAGGCGCCTGCCACAATGCCCGGCAATTTCTTGATTGCAGCTATCATTGTTGTTTGGTGGGCCAGGGCTGGGGATTTGAACCAGCCACCTTAGGTGTATGTGGCTGGTGCCTTAGCCATGTGCTTTCTTTTCAATGAATACTCTCACTCCGTCTTGAACAACTTCTTCATCAGAATCTCCTTTCGTTTTTGTATATTCTAGGGTGTAAGAAAGACCATTACACCCTGTAGTTCGGACACCAACTTTCACACCTCCGTGCTCAGGCTTATCTTTAAGAAGTTGTTTTATCTTGTTCACTGCGGAAGGTGTCAGTGTGAGTGAGGCCAGGGTGGGCTGCAGCTTCTGCTTGCTCAAAGCCCTACGGTGGCCTGAACTAAGGAAGCCGACATCTTCGCCACTCCGGCGCCCAGGTGCCTCGGGCCAGAGCTCAGCAACCTCAACCTCTCTCCATGGAAGAGTTTTTCAAGTTGAATATGCCATGATGGCTGTACCAAATAGTAGCTATTGGAATCATATGTAAAGACGGTATTGTCTTTGTGGTAGAAATATTAGTCCTTTCTAAACTGTATGAAGAAGGTTCCAACAAACATCTATTTAATGTTGATCTGCATGTTGGAATGGCAGTAGCAGGCATGTTGACAGTTTCTTGGTCTTTAGCAGACATTGCAAGAGAAGAAGCTTCCAACTTTAGATCTAACTTTGTCTGTAACACTCCACTCAAACATCTTGTAGACAGATTGGCCATATATGTACATGCATACATACTCTACAGTGCTGTGAGACCTTTTGGCTGCAGTTTCATGTTAGGGTCCTACAATGTGAATGGCAGCACACAACTCTACATGATTGACCCATAGGGTGTTTCATACGGTTATTGGGGCTGTACTATGGCAAAGCCAGGCAAGCTACAAAGACAGAAATAGAAAAGCTACAGATGAAAGAAATGACCTGTCCAGATATTCTTAAAGAATTTGCAAAAATAATTTACATAGTACATGATGAAGTTAAGGATAAAACTTTTGAACTAGAATTCAGCTGGGTTGGTGAATTAACTAAAGGAAGACACGAAATTGTTCCAAAACATATAAGGGAGGAAGCAGAGAAATATGCTAAGGAGTCTTTGAAGGAAGAAGATGAATCAGATGATGATAATATGTAACCTTTCCTCCAGTATCTGTTCTATTTTACATTTCTACTACAGTCCCATGTAACTATTTAGCCCTATGGATTATACATAGTTACTACCAATTTTCATTAAATTTTTGTCTTGTTAATGATTAAAAAAATAATATGCATTTGGGTGGTGCCTGTGGCTCAAAGGAGCAGGACACTAGCCCCATACGCCAGAGGTGGCAGGTTCAAACACAGCCCTGGCCCCCAAAATCAAATAAATATATTAATAAAATAATAAAAAAATACACGTTTTAGTCCACTGAAGAAATGAAATCAGTGAATAATTAAACAAATATATTCCTGTGCAGAGAAATATGACTAAATAGATAAAAATGTTGACTTCTATTGCTCCTCATTAATTTACTATACTGTATATGATATTTCATTATTTTGAATATAATACAAGAAATCTAAAACCTATTTGCTGTCTTGTAAATGTTGTACTTCTTACAAGTACTATTCCTTGTCCCTCCATTCTCAAGAAGTTTTTCAAAGATACTTCTATACAAACTGTATCAATCCTGCATTTCCTAGATTTTATCTGAAGCATAGTGGATTTCCACAGCAATTAATTTCTCCTAACAAAAAGCATAAAAATTGGATTCCAGGTATCATTTGGTGAACTTTCTTTAAATCATGCACAGCCATAAACAGAAAACTGATGTGACAGTTCTAAAAGGCCCCACAGAGGAAGATATAAGATTTAATATGTGTCTCTATGTATATGTCTGAGAATATCTTTGTTAAACTAGCTTTCAGAAAAGTTGACCTTCCATTTAAAGAACAAAAAGCATTTTACTACAAAGACATTTGCACCAGAATATTTATTGCAGCTCAATTCATAATTGCCAAGTTGTGGAAGCAACCCAAATGCCCATCAACCCATGAATGGATTAACAAATGTTAAACTGATGGAAGTATTTCGGATTGCATGCGAAAACCCCACACTGTACCCCAGAAGGGCATTAATGTACATAGTTACCATTCAATAAAATTAAAAAAAAAAAAAAAAAAAAAAAAAAAAAAAAACAAATGTGGCATATGCATACCATGGAATACTATTCAACTATAAAAAATGATGGAGACTTGACATCTTTTATGTTTACCAAGATGCAGTTAAGACATGTTCTTCTTAGTAAAGTATCTCAGGAATGGAAGAAACATCCACTGTACTCAATACTAATATGAAACCAATATATAAATAATTAGATGCTCATATGAACAATAAAACACAAAAATAGTCTAGAATGGGAGAGGGGTGAAGAAGGAGAGGAGAGGGCAATTGGAGGGAGGAGGGAGGTCATTTGGCGGGTCCTTACCTAATGTGCACAATATAAAGATATTCAGCAGACCCCTTGGGCGAAGGGCTCTTCTACAACTTGAATTTTACCTTGGAAGTAAGAACTTTGTAACCTAAAAGTTTGTAACCTCATATTAATTTGAAATAAAAAAAATAAGATATTCTCATTCCTCATCCCCAGTTTTGAATTTTATATAAGCTTTCGATTTTTTTTTCCCTACACTAAGATAGGCCCCCAAAGGGATTTCATGTGAGAGATTTTTCTCAAATGTCTGGTGATCTTTGGCTATCTTGTCATATTCAAGAGGGAGGTACTAAAAAAGTTAATAAAAAGCTCTGTGTGCATGTGGAAAAAAAAAAGAAATTTTATGCATATTAGGATTTGTACACATTAATTTATGGATGTTTTCACATACATAATTTAGTAGACACTATAAATTAACATTTCAAGCTAATTGTTTAAGGATAAATAATAACTTTAGTTAATAATGAGAGACCATTATGGCTATTAGATGATAATTATTATTTTAATATTTGAATTTTTGAGAAGAATTTTTCAGTATTCTATTGATATTCAAAATTCTCAAAAATGTATTTGTTCTTAATAGAAAGTTTTAAAGTAAAATTTAATATATGCAAATAATATTTCACAAAATCATGTATTAGTTGTTTAGTGTTAGGATAGAGAAAGCAATATTTTATGCATTTGTTATACATCTAGAGTTTTCTATAAATTCTTCTTTAAAATAATATATTGAATACTTTGTCATAATAAAAAACATCTTAAGTGGTACATTACTGTAGTTTTATTCTTACCCAGCTTATCTTATACTGGGCTAATAAATGAGTATTGTTTTTCCTTAGGTTTATGTTTGTGCTACATGTATTTACATGGTGCTTTCATTAATTTTTATTTCTCTTCTTTTAATGGCTAACTCTCCCTGTAAAGGCAAAGAAAAGAGCATAACCAAATTGGTAACTGGAAGTGTTGGAAATGTGTAACTTGCCAATAATGCATGAAAAGACCATTCTTTGTTTACTAGTAACTTCTAAGTTCCCTTTTGGTTTTATGATTCTTGTAATATATGTGATAAAATCTACCAAGAACTTTGATTTTTCACCCTGAAGATAAGTAATAAAGTAGGGAAATTTGAGAGCTATTTCATTTAAATAATTAAAACACAAGAAGACAATTTGAAAGTAAACCCTAATTTTTATTTACTTCATCAAGGAGTGTTCTGAGTCAGGCTTTTAATGCACACAAAAGGGTATGTGAATATATTATTAGAAGGAAAGTAGAGTGTTTGAAAAGCATAATGACATACTTAATTGCAGGAGTCATATGTGATTATCTTTACCATCTCAGGTTTTAATTTATAATAGATTTTGGTTCTTTTCTGTAAAACATTTCAAACCTCTCAAAAGTGCATTGCCCTTCTTCACACAAATTTTTCAGGTAAAACATGCATGTGCTTATAAAAAGCAGAAATATTAAAGCTGTAAATCTGCAGATCCTAGGGAAAACTTAGACTAAATTAACTTACCCAATGTTCCAATGTGTGGAGACAAGTCATGCATTGTCAAAAGCATGAGTTTGGGTTAAAGTTGCTATATTACTATGTAAGGATAGATGGCAATTTGCCAGTGTTACCATAGTTAAGGTCTTGAAAGAGCTGTCTCTTGCATTTGAAAAGCATGATACTTATGTTTAAATAAAATGTATGTCTATAGAATTTCCAACATGAGCATTTTTGCATATCTTTAAAATTAATGCATCTTAATAGATGTGTGCTAAGGAAGTCTTTGAAATAGTGGTGTTTATATTCATGATTGGATATGTTTCTTTGGATGGGGGTAATTAAACAATAAGTTTCCGTGCTTTATAATTAATTAATACTATCTTTTTATACCAAATCAATTTGGATTGCCATTCTTTCTAACACATAGTTATGTACCATGCCCAAAACACATAATACAAATTCTATTATAGTAAAAGGTGAAAGATTATGTGATTTGAAGAGAAACAACAGTATCAAATTCTATTATATAGAATCAATTTTTGCCTTTCAGTATATAAGATATTAAATGTTTTTAGCTTTCACTACAAGAGTCAATATATATTTTTTACTTGTGCTATTTTTCCAAGCCTACTGATCTATTTGAATTAACTTTCTCTATATTCGCTTATGGTTTCATGAAAGCAATAATAAACTTTAGAATACTTCTTTTTTTCATTTGAATAATGGATCATGTATTCTTAACCCGATTTCCTAAAGGCTGATTTCCCTGGGGAGTCATTATCATGACACTCACATTGTCACTCACCTACATTGTTAAACTTGATATCAAATAATCTGCAAAACAGTACATGTAATGTGTCGTAGGGCAGATTTATGACAAACTAGGTTTGAAACAAAATAATAGATTCATGACATTTATCCTGTCTGTAATAACTTTGCTAATAATTTTTTATCAGATTTAACTTTAAATAAGAAAATTACATTTCCTCTTTTTATATCATATAGAAATTCCTCACATATTCCCTAGTTGAACATAGCTCATGACTATATGCATTTGCCTAAAAAAAAATTTAAGAAAACATTTTTTCCTTAGACCACCAAACTATACTTATCAGAGGTCATTATCACCCTCTATGTGGATTAAACTTTAGAAGCCCTTCTAATTTGTACAAATTAAAACAACTAACCATATTTCTAACAGGTTTTAGAGACAGCAACCTCTTGAAAAAGATGAAAGATGTTTTATATTTTACACAGTAGTAATGGTTTACATTATGAAAATATACACTACAATGCTGATATTCGTCAAGTCACTAGATAGGCAGAGGTTTTTTAAAATGTTTTTTGTTGTTGAGTCCCTTCTGGTAAATACAGGAGTAGGGTGCAGGTATTTCTGCATATGTGTGTTGGAGGGCTTGTGGCTAATGGACAATCACTTCTGTAAACCATCTTAGAGATAGGAAGAAGTCACCTTTCATGTTAGGTCACTTATGCTTTAGAATGCTATCATAAAGAAGCTCCATTATTTGAGACCATAAACAGGAAAGGAAGTGAGGATACAGGGAAAAAAACAAAGAAATTCCTATCATATTTCAGTGACTAAGTACATAGAATGGTACCACTGATTTTTTTATAAAGATGCAATTTTTCATTCATAATATTATGGAGATACAAATGTTGTGATTATAAGGGCTGCTTTTGTACTACGTGAGTCAAAGTTACAAACATGCCCATCACTGATATAGTACATTGTAACCATTATTATTATTTCACCTATCCCTTTATTTTTTCTCCTACATACTTGATTCTGACTGAGTTCTATCTCCATATATGCACGTGAGTGTTGCTCAGATAGTTCTAATTTAATCAAAGTACATGTTGTGATTGTGTTCTTTTGCCATTCTTGTGATCCTTCACTTAGGATAATGGTCTCCAGTTCGATGAAGGTTGCTGTAAAAGGTATTAAATCTTTTATGTTTATGGCTGAATGGCATACATATACCACATTTTACTAGTCCACTTATGAACCAATGGACACTAGGGTTGATTCCACATCTTTGTGGTAGTCAGTTGTGCTTAAATACACATTACAGTGCAAGAATATTTTCTGATGAAATTACTATTTTATTGTTTTTTTTTTCCTTGAGACAGAGTCTCACTATGTCACTCTTGGTAAAGTTCCATAGCATCCCAGCTCACAGCAACCTCACACTCTTGGACTTTAGCAATTATTTTGCCTCAGCCTCCCAAGTGGGTGGGACTACAGGTGTCCACCACAATGCAAGCTATTTTTTTTTTGTTGTTGTTGTTATCATTGTTGTCTGACAACAATGTTGTCATTGTCATTTGGTGGGGTTCTAACCCACCAGCCCTGGTACATGTGGCTGGTGCTATGACCGCTGAACTATGGGTGCCAAGCCAATAAAATTAATTTTTATTCTTTGGGTAAATACTCAGTAGTGAGATTGCTGGTTTAAACAATAGGTCTACTTTTAGGTCTTTGAGTTATCTCCAAACGATTTTCCATAGAGGCTACACTAACTTGCAGTGCCACCAATAGTAGATAAGTGCTTTTTTCTCTTCTGCATCCATGCTACCATCTATTGATTTGGGACTTTTGGTAAAAGCCATTTTCTTTCTTTCTTTCTTTCTTTCTTTCTTTCTTTCTTTCTTTCTTTCTTTCTTTTTTTTTTTTTTTGAGACAGAGTCTCACTTTGTCACCCTTGGTAGAGAGTGTCATGGCATCACAGCTTACATCAACCTCCAGCTCTTGGGCTTAGGTGATTCTCTTGCCTCAGCCTCCCAAGTATCTAGGACTACAGGCACCCACCACAATGCCCAGCTATTTTTTTGTTGTAGTTTGGCTGGGGCTGGGTTTGCACCAACCACCATTGATATATGGGGCTGGCGCCCTACCCACTGGGCCACAGGCACCGCCCAATAAAAGCCATTTTCATTGATGTTAGCTGATGTCACATTTTTATTTGCATTTCTCTGATGATTGGTAACATTAAGGATTTTTCACTTTTTTTTAATTGTTGGAGATTCATTGAGGGTACACAGAACCAGGTTACATTAATTGCTTTTGTAAGATAAGGACGCTCTTATAACTGTGTCCCACCCCCCAAAAGGTGTACCAGACCCCTTGTCCCGCCACCTCGTCCCTCCTTCCCTTTCTCAGCTATCCCCAGCCACCCACCACCCACTGTGTACTAGGACCTTAATTGGCCTCATATCATACTTAAGTACATAGGATTCTTGTTTCTCCATTCTTGTGATGCTATACTAAGAATAATTTTTAGGTATCATCTAGCCCCAGTGAGAATGTCCCACATCACAAAGTCTCAAAACTGCAGATGCTGGCATATTTCACTTTTATTGGCCATTAGTCTATCTTTGGAGAACTGTTTGTTCACAGTTTCCTTTTTTTATTGATGGGGGTTCATTGAGGGTACAAAGAATTAGGTTACACTGATTGTGGCTGTTAGGTAAAGTCCCTCTTGTAATTATGTTGCACCCCCAAGAGGTATGCCATACATCATGACCCCCATACTCCTCTCTCCTGCCCTCGTCCTGATCCCTCATTACCCTACCTCCATCTTGTATTAGATCATCTACTGCCTTCATATTAGAATTGAGTACATTGGAGTCTAGCTTCTCCATTCTTGTGATGTTTCCCTAAGAATGGATTAACAATTGTGATATATGTATACCATGGAATTCTATTCAACCATTGAAAAAAATTGAAACTTTATATCTTTTATATTAACCCAGATAGAGGTGTCCATGTTTTTTTTTTTACCCTACTTTTCACCTTTTATTGGATGAATAGCATAAAAAAACCAAGTAAAAAATAGAAAAGGTATTAGTAAAAGGAGATATTGACAAAAAGAAGAGAGGAACAGAAAGAGAGAGACTGGAGTAATAGGGGTATACAATAGGGTACTTTGACGCACACTCACCAATCCCAACTTCTGGGGGTCTAGGTTGGATGGATGCCTCAAGGTCAGGAGTTCGTTGACAGCCTGAGGAGACAGAAAACCCCACCTCTACCCAATAGAGATGAAAAACAAAAATACCATAAATCAAAACAAAACAAGAAAACAAAATATATGGCAGATAAATTTAGGGGAAGAAAAGAGTAACAGAAGCAGAACAACTAGCAAAACTTGAGAGCTATTAATGAATAAGGACACAATTAAAATTATAATTACAATAGAAAGGGATAAAAAGGAAAAGAAAAATCTGGAGAAAAAAGCTGATAAAAATTTTAGAAAGGAAAAAAATATATATATCTCATGCCATATATTGCCTCAAGAACAGGTGATCTTCTGGCATATGACATGCTAATCATAGCTCTTATACAGCTGTTAAGAGGAAGACTGGAACTCTCTGTCCTACCAAGGAGACTTTATCCCCTCTCTTGACTTCCTTGCCCTCAATCTCCACAGAGTTGGGAAACTGAAGCTCTCCTCTGCCCACTTAATAGACATGCCTTGTCCTTTCCAAACTGTCCCTTAGCCACACAGGGACTTTCCAAAGAAAGCTTCACCCCATCTCAGCCAAACTGTTGGCTCCCCAGTTTATCAAGCACACCAGAACCGGCTTCACATGAGTACCCTTAAGGCCTAGTCCCCAAGGCAATGTTCCCAAAATGGCTTCACCTGGCCTGTAGCTGAAAGATGAAAGCTCCACTCTGTCCTGTGTCTCACTCCTAGCTCCTAGGTGCTTTGCTTGCCAAAGGTCTCCCAAGGTAAGTCAACCAAGCTGAAAGATGAAAGCTCCACTCTGTCCTGTGTCTCACTCCTAGCTCCTTTGCTTGCTTGCCAAAGGTCTCCCAAGGTAAGTCAACCAAGTGCCCAGGTACACACACAAAATAAAGAAAGAAAGAAAGAAAGAAAGAAAGAAAGAAAGAAAGAAAGAAAGAAAGAAAGAAAGAAAGAAAGAAAGAAAGAAAGAAAGAAAGAAAGGAAAGAAGGAAGGAAGGAAGGAAGGAAGGAAGGAAGGAAGGAAGGAAGG
>CAUYQV010195512.1:0-14240 GCA_963574575.1 Galagoides demidoff
CTGCAACCAAAAAATGGCTGGGTGTTGTGGTGGGCACCTGTGGTCCCAGCTACTTGGGAGGCGGAGGCAGGAGACTCGCTTGAGCCCCAGGAGTTGGAGGTTGCTATGAGCTGTGATGCCATGGCACTCTACCCAGGGGGATAGCTTGAGGCTCCGTCTCAAAAAAAAATAAAAAAAAAAAAATAGAAAAATTAGCTGGGTATTGTGGCAGAGGCTAATTAATGCAAAAGGATCACTTGAGCCCAAGAGCATGAGGCTGTTGTGAGCTACCGGTAGTTACACTCTACTCAGGGCAACAGTAAGACTCTGTCTCAAAAGCAAACAAACAAACAGTGTAATACATGTAATAGTAAAACAGGTGAAAACATCCACAAAGGATGGGAGAGAGAAAGTGGGTGGGTGCATACAATGGCAGTGTGTGTATCTACTGGCCACGATGTCAGCTGTCTCTGTAGGATCCTGTCCCTGAAGTCACAGCAGCAGTCAACGTCTACTGAGAGCTCAGGAGGCCACAGGCGCCCTTGCTGCAATTCTTTGTGTGCAGATGAGGAGCACTGCTCTGGAGGCAGAGCCCTGCAGGCCGAAGCAAGACTTCCACAGCGCACACTTGTGAGGAGAGCTGGCTGAGAAGCCAGTGCCCATCTCAGTTCCACAAGGAAAGGATTCAAGAACTACTGGCGGAGCTCCAGGTGCCTGGTACCTTTCTCTTCTGAGAGGCAGGGCTGGGTGTCGCTCCCTGACTAGATAATCTCCCACACAAGGCCACTGGACAAAATGTTTCCTTAGACTCCTAAAAGGGCTGAATGATATGAACTCCAAGCGGTTATAAAATACAAGGAAAATGTAAGGTATTACTATTACTGTTACCACCTTCCACCTGGAGCATTCTATCTCTGAAAGTATTCCAGTTCCCCTGAGGGAACAAGAAAAACGAAACACCCCTTATGACTAATATCAAGAGATCTTAAGGAATACAGAAAAGAAAAAAGTATGTTAAATTCCCTGCTACCTTGAAAGTTAACAGGATTTTTAAAAATTAAGATTGCTCGTAGGTGTTCATCCAATCAGCCTAAGTGTTCTCATATTCTTAGGTATTTATCCAGGGAGCTGGAAGGTGAGTGTAACCCTCTCTGTGAACACCCTGAAGTAACAACTCCAGAAATACAGATGCAGGCAAAAGGGACTGATCTCAAAGTTAACAGGTCAAGAAAAATGTTCTCATGGACAAACACAGCTGCTCTCCAGCAGGTGGGTGTGAACAGGTGTTCAAAAGGCAGGGTCTTCCAGCTTCAGTAGAGAAATGGCTCCCCCTACTGAGCTTTAGAAAAATAAAAGGTTCTGGGTACCACTGTGATGCTACTCACTCCCCTTCTTTTCTCTGTGACTGTCAGGTATGAATAACATAATCTAAAAGGAGACTGAAGCTTGAGAAGATGGGGTGGGGTGGTGTAGGGGTGCTGCTTGGGTCTCCACGCTCACTGGTGGCAGCACCAGGGCAGCCTCTTCCCTTCTCGTCCCGTCCCTCCCTCAGAGACAACCGAAGGTCAGTGTCCTACCGGCACTTCCACTCCATTCTTGCCGGCCAGCAGCCACTCCCAGCAGGCCAGGGCCGTCTCCATGCCGTGCTCATTGAACATCCGGAGGGGACCCCAACACAGATGGTGGAGGAGCTGGGGATCACAATCTGGAACCAAAGACATGTTGTTTAGAGCCCTCCAACATTCACTGGATCAAACACATTCTACCTAGTTCAACAAGAGTCTGCACCAGCTGGGGACAATGACGGTTCTTTATTTACTTTTCACCCATGAAAGATGTTCCAGAGATCTCTAGTGGGGAAGGTCTGCTCATTCTCTGGGCAGGACTCCAGCTGACTACAAATCATGGAGGCAAACATTCTTTTAGAGACGAGCCAGAATTCATTCCCTCTGCCACGTGTGTTACCTCTGCTGCTAATGAGCATTGCAGTCAGCTTGAACATGGCCTGTGTGTACTGCTGAGGACTGCTTCGGTCTAAAGCTGAATTCAGGTCCTGCACCATCATCTTATTCAGATCAGACATATGGCCTGTGGCGCCTGAGAACCGGATCATTCCATACACCTGCAAGGAGGATGCACGTCAGCAGCTACACACAACCCAGGCAACATGGACAAGGACCTGGCAGCCACCCAACTACACCTGTGGCAGGCTTGGCACATGCCTCACTGTCCCCAACTAAAGCTCACTTGTGCAGAGGCATGCTCATTTCAGAGATGGACCACTGCTCACAGCTTTTATCTAGAAAACTTCTCTTCTAGAAATGCATGTTGGTGCTACCACCATTATAGATATTCCTCGAGGGTAGGGATGTTTCTTGTGTTTGGACCTGGCACTGAGCCCAGGGTCTGACCTAGGCAGGACTGTATGAACGTGAGGTAGACAAATAAGTTTCCTTTTAGACTCAATGACTCAAACAACAAGATCAGCCTCACTATGTTTTTGGAGACTGAGCCACACTCTGCTGCCCTGGCTAGAGTGCCATGGCATCAGCCTAGCTCGCATCAACCTCAAACTCCTGGGCTCAAGTCACCCTCTTGTCTCAGCCTCTTGAGTAGCTGGGACCATAGGCACCTGCCACAACACTTGGCTATTTTTAGAGATGGGGACTCACTCTTGCTTAAGCTGGTCTCGAATTCCTGAGCTAAAGCAATCTACCTCCTTCAGCCTCCCAGAGTGCTGGGATTACAGGCATGAGCCACTGGGCTTGGCCCTAGCCTTGCTATTTTTAAAGTTAGATATAATCTTTTTTTTCCCAAGAAAGTGGTTGGTTTCTTATTCACAAGACTTGCCTGTAGAGATTTGATTCCTTACAAGAATAAAGCTAATCCCCAAAGACAGAATTCCCTTCCCAACACCCTGGGGTATTCAAAACAACACGGAGCAGACTCCAACGGTTGACTTCAGACAACTGAGCCTGTGTGATCAGCGGCTGCTGTGGGGAGCATGGGTGCCTTGCTGAGGTGCCCAAGGGAGAGCGGCCACTGGAATAAGCAAGTGGCAGAGTGCTCTGGGGGAAGCTAACCCCCACTCAGTCCAGCACCGACAGGCTTGTAGAGTTGCCAGGGACTGTAGGAATGGTGTAGACTAGCTTCTGAGTTTATGAGTGAGGAAGAAAGGGCCCAGGGAGGTGGAGCAACTGATTAAGCGGGAATTAACTGTGGCGTGGTGAATGAGAGCCCTCAACATGGAGCTGGACGATATGGTTCCCAACTCTGCTCTGCCTGTGTGACTTGGCATGTTATTTAATTTCAGGAGCTCCAGTTTATCTGTGAAACTGGAATAACTCAAGTTAGTGCATACATCTCACTGAGTGCCCAGGATATGTTGCTACCATTTAATATCAGAGATCATCTAGAATGTGCTCATGAGTTCCAGGGCCCCATGACCTTCAAGTCCACCTAAAGTAAGTAAATGCCGTATCACCCAGAGGCCTTCTTCATTTCCACTGGGAAGGAACCAGCTGGTATCAAAATGAGAAGACACTAGGCCAAGAGAAGTACCTCGCCTGCGTAGCGGTTGCGCAAATTCAGGGATGCCATGAAGTTAGAGTAATCTTTCTTCACACAGGCTGGACGCTCAGTTAGCTGGGTTGCCTACGGACAAGTAACCACAATTATTTCAGACGACTGTAACATAATCCTTTTTCCATGTTTACCATGGCTAAACCAAAGTCCAATTAAGAAGTCAAGCTCAGGCTCGGCGCCTGTGGCTCAATCGGCTAAGGCGCCAGCCACGTACACCTAACGTGGCAGGTTCGAATCCCCAGCCCGGGCCCGCCAAACAACAATGATGGCTGCAACCAAAAAATGGCCAGGCATTGTGGTGGGCGCCTGTGGTCCCAGCTACTTGGGAGGCGGAGGCAGGAGACTCTCTTGAGTCCAAGAGTTGGAGGTTGCTATGAGCTGTGATGCCATGGCACTCTACCCAGGGGGATAGCTTGAGGCTCCATCTCAAAAAAAAAAAAAAAAAACAAATAGAAAACTGTGTGAACCAGGCTAGATGTGGTGTCTCCTCCTATAATTCTGGCTCTCTGAGAGCCTAAGGTGGGTGGATTGTTGGAGCTTAGAAGTGCAAGACCAGCCTGAGCAAGAATGGGACCCGTCTCTACTAAAAATAGAAATACTAGCTGGACATCATGGTGGATGCCTGTAGTCCCAGCTACTCAGGGGGCTGAAACAGGAGGATCACTTGAGTCCAATAGTTTGAGGTTGCTGTGAGCTATGATGCCATAGCACTCTAGCCTGAACAGCAACAAACTGAGATTCTGTCTTAAAAAACAAACAAACAAACAACTGGCCATGATGGTGTCCTCTTGGAATCCCATACTGGAGACTGAAACAGGAGGATTGTTTGAGCCCAGGAGTCCAAACTCAGCCTGGGCAACATAGAAAGACCCTGTCTTTAAAATATATGTATATTATATATATATTTATATATATATAAATATATAAATATATATCTAATATATTGTATGAGCCAAAAAATTCACTATTCTGTCTAAGCAGATTTTTTTTTTTTTAAGACAGAGTCTCACTATGTAGCCCTTAGTAGAGTGCCATAGCGTGACAGCTCAGAGCAACCTCAAACTCTTGGGCTTAAGCAATTCTCTTGCCTCAGCCTTCCAAGTAGCTGGGACTACAGGCACCCGCCACAACGCCCACCCAGCTATTTTGTTGTTGTTGTTATTACCATTGTTGCTTAGCAGGCCCCAGCCAGGTTCAAACCCACCAGCCCCTAAGCTGGTGTATGTGGCCAGCACCCTAACCACTGAGCTACAGGCACTGAGCCAGATTGATTGATTGATTGATTGATTTTGAGATAGCACCTCAAGCTGTCCCCCTGGGTAGAGTGCTGTGGCATCACAGCTTACGGCAACCTCCAACTCCTGGGCTCAAGCAAGTCTCCTTGCCTCTGCCTCCCAAGTAGCTGGGAGTACAGGTGCCCGCCACAACACCCGGCTATTTTTTTTTTTTTTTTGGTTGCAGCCATCATTGTTGTTTGGCGGGCCTGGCCTGGATTCAATCCCACCAGCTCAGGTGTATGTGGCTGGCGCTTTAGCCGCTTGAGCCACAGGCACCGAGCCTATTTATTTTTGAGATAAACTCTGTTACCCAGATTCAAGCACAATGCCATCAACCTACCTCACAGCAACCTCAAACTCCTGGGCTCAAGTGATCCTCCTGCCTCAGCTCCCACCATGCACTGCTAAGTTTTCCTATTTTTAGTAGAGACAGCCTCTTTCTCAGGCTGGCCTTGAACTCCTGGCCTCAAGTGATTTTCCCATCTGGGCCTCCTAGAGTGCTAGGATTAAGGGGACTTGAGCCACAAGTCCTGCCCACCCTGTAAACAGATTTAAACTGAGGTATCAGTTACTTCCAAATGAATGAAAATATTCCCTGAGGGTTATGAAGTTTGATAGAAGCTAACCAGCTCTAGGGAAGAGGGCTGCTGGAGTGGAACAAAGGAGTGGGTCGATAAGACTATGGAAAAGACAGTTTATTCTTCTGCTCCAACTATATGCTAGGATCCCAGATTGAGACACAATCATCCTAAAGGCCAGGTAGTCCCAGCTACTCAGGAGCCTGAGGTGGGAGGATCACTTGAGGCCAGCAGTTCAAGACCAGCCTGAGTAATTTAGCAAGATTCTGTCTCTAAGAAATAAAAGCAAAATTCCCTAGGTTACTAATGATTAATGAGAATTGTAATAAAGTGCTGCAAAGGAAAATAACAGTATAGCCAGAATGTATCCGAATATATGATAGGAGGGTTAGAGAATAGGCTGAGTGGCAAGGAAGGCCTCCTTGAGGAAGTCACATTTATACTGAGGGATCAGTCTGCAGGTGGGTAGGAGAATGGGGGAAAATGGCATGTACCAAGGCTCTGAGGCAGGATGGTGCTTGTTACCCTGAAGGAGAAAGAATGTGCCACCAGCTCCCTCAAGGTGCATCAGCCAAGGTTTTCAGCAGTAAGCAGCAGAGACAGACCAGGTAGGCTCAGCACCTGTGGCCCAAGTGGCTAAGGTGCCAGCCACATACACCTAAGGTGGTGGGTTCAAATCCAGCCCGGGGCCTCCAAAACAACGACGGCTGCAACCAAAAAATAGCCGGGTGTTGTGGCGGGCGCCTGTGGTCCCAGCTACTTGGGAGGCTGAGGCAGGAGACTCACTTGACCCCAGGAGTTGGAGGTTGCTGTGAGCTGTAATGTCAGAGCACTCTACCCAGGGGGATAGCTTGAGGCTCTGTCTCAAAAAAAAAAGAAACAGACCAGGTAGTTTAAGATCATGGAACTACTAAGGAGTGGCTCAGGCTATAAGACCAGAATCCTATGTGTATCATATCACAGAATAGGTGCAGAGAGGACACCATTGCTGCCTGTGCCACTTGTCCAGCTCACCCAGATGCTGAATAAAGATCCCTGGTACCACTGTCCTGTCCCCCAAGCACTCATGTTACCACAGGGAACATGATTCCTGAGCTTTCCAAGCCCGTCTGGTGGGCATCACTGACTCTCTGGAGTGGATGCTATTAGTTGGCAGAAGTTAAGCCTTAGCTAGAAGAGAACCTGGAGTAGTAGCTCACATTTTCAGTTTCTACCATGACAGATGAGCTTTGCCATATGGGAGTATTCCTCAAAACTAGGTAAGGGTTCAGATGACAAATATCTCCTCTATATGATGTTACAGGCTAGGGAATTTGATTTTATGGCAGTTCTAAAATATGTCTGCAAATGCTGGACATGGTGGTATGTGCTTATAGATCCAGCTACTTAGAGGCTGAAACAGGAGGATTGCTTGGACCCAGTAGTTCAAGTCCAGCCTGGACAAAATAGTAAGAGCCTGTCTCTAAAAATAAAACATAAAATACATGTACAGAATTTTTTTTATATTTCTCCCTTTAAGAGGTTAAGTTTAACTTCCATTATCCTTTCTTGAGTGTGTCTAAACTTCCCCTAGTGGGCTGAAATTAGTGACTCACTTTTAACAAATAGAATAAGGCAGAAATGACCAGAGCAGGACTTCTGAGAGCATATGATAAAACACATTGCAGCTTCTATTTTCTCTCTTGGATCACGTCTCTAAGGGAAACCAGCTTACATGTCATGGGGATGCTTGAGAGAGAAACGGAGATCTCTCCTTTTTTTTGCAGTTTTTGGCCGGGGCTGGGTTTGAAACCCCCACCTCCGGCATATGGGGCTGGCACCCTACCCCACTGAGCCACAGGCACCACCCGAGAAACAGAGATCTCTTAATGACAAAGACTCTTTGCTTAGCCAAACTTTACTCAGGCTCCTGAACCTTCTCCTAGACCTGTCTGTACACTTCCTTATAAAATCTAGTGTTTGCCAGGAACCTGCTAAGTCAGTTTAGCAAGAACCGCCCCCCCATCCTTGATATCTGATCACATTCTTCATTCTCTATCACCCCCCCAGGTAATGTCTGGTCACCCTGGCCTTTCTTTAGCAAGAATCCTGTTAGGTGGTTTTAGCCAGAATGCACTTCACCCCGGATGTTTCCTCTTAGACATTTCCACCACTAGAAAATAGGACTGTTCCTGTACTTTATCTTAGTGGTGCTGAATAGTCTTCTTTACTGTCTAACAAGTATCATTGAATCATTTTCTTCCTTAATATCAACAGTCAGCCAAACTGTTTGTTATTTAAAACCATTAAGTTTGGGACCTATTTGTTATAATAGCAATAAATAACTAATACAAGTCTTTATCCTAAAACCCAGAGGAATTCACCGAAAGGTTTTCAATAAGTACCAATGAAGACAGGATTAAATTGCTGACATGTAAACAGATGAGTACTATAGCCAAGGAGTCAACGGATGATAGTGGACAGCCAAAAGAAGGAAGAACATATTCTACTGAGGAAGAATATTAGGAACGTTTTATTTATTTGTTTATTTATTTATTTTTGAGACAGAGTCTCACTATGTTGCCCTCAGTAGAGTACTGTGGCATCACAGCTCACAGCAACCTCAAACTCTTAGGTTTAAGTGATTCTCTTGCCTCAGCCTCCTAAGTAGCTGGAACTACAGGCACCTGCCACAATGCCCAGCTATTTCTGTTATTGCCATTGTTGTTTTAGCTGGCCCAGGCAGGTTCAAACCTACCAGCCTTGGTGTGTATAGCCAGGGTCCTATGCACTGAGCTATGGGCACCACCCTAGGAACATTTTATTTATTTATTTATTTATTTATTTATTTTAATTTATTTATTTGGTCAGTTTTTGGCTAGGGCCGGGTTTGAACCTGCCACCTCCAGTATATGGGGCTGGCACCCTACTCACTGAGCCACAGGCGCCACCCAGAACATTTTATTTATAAAGATTTTTTTTAAGTCATATTAGTCTAAGAAAAAAATATTATTATTTTTTGAGACAGTCTCACTCTGTTACCCTCAGTAGAATGCTCTGGTGTCATAGCTCACAGCAACCTCCAACTCCTGGGCTTAAGCGATTCTCTTGCCTCAGCCTCCCAAGTAGCTAGAACTACAGGCGCCCACCATAACACCTGGCTAGTTTTAGAGACAGGGTCTCTCTCTTGCTCAGGCTGGTCTTGAACCTGTGAGCTCAGGCAATCCAACCACCTTGGCCTCCCAAGTGCTGGGATTACAGGCATGAGCCACCCCACCGGCCAAGAAAAAATTATTTGGTTCAAAACCAAAATGTTCAGTATTTGGCTTCAACATGGCTGGATCCAGGTATGCTCCCTTTCTTGGTCCTCTTATTGTGGCTCTCTCTAGCAACTCTAGGCTTCCATATTCACAGCCCAGGTTCCTCAGAGTTAGTTTCCCATTAGTTCAATAAAAGACCTACAATGGCTCCCCTTGGCCATGCTTGGTTCACATGCTCATCATTCACCAGCTCATCATTCACCCAATCACAATGGCCTGGAGAATAGAAGATTCTCATTAGCCACACCCACCAAGGCACATGCCAACCAAGAATATCAGGGAGGAATGTTGGCTTTATCCAAATCCTTATGGACTAGGAGTAGGGGAGGAACAGGACATCAAAGAAAAACTGAGGGACTGTTTGTTACCAGAGAGAGGAAATGGGTTTAGATGTCCAATGCAAGGTGGCCAGAAAGGGTCTTTTTTTTTTTTCTTTTGTTGAGACAGAGTCTGTCTATGTTGCACTCAGAAGAGTGCTATAGCATCACAGCTCACGGCAACCTCAAACACCAGGGCTTAAGCGATTCTCTTGCCTCAGCTTCCCAAGTAGCTGGGACTATAGGCGCCCAACTCAATGCCCTGCTATTTTTTTGTTGCAGCTGTCGGTATTTAGCAGGCCCTGCCAGCCTCGGTGTATGCGGCTGGCACCCTACTCACTAAGCTATGGGCACCGAGCCATGCCCTGATACTTTTTAAGAGACCGGGTCTTGCTCTTACTCAGACTGATCTAAAACTCATGAGCTCAACCTCCCCGACAGACCAATTCTTAAAGCCCCCTTTGTGTCAGACTGAGGAGCTAGGGGTGCCAGTGGGTGGGGGGGAAAGAGTAGTTGAAGCTGAGGAGTGACCTGCTTAGATCCATATTTTACAGAAGTCACTAGAGAGCTGATGAGGAAATTGGTGATGCAGAGACTGTTAGGTGCTTCTCTAATACTCAGTAACCCTTATTCCAGAGCCTGGTTTTGTTAGGGGAGTCAATGTGTTCAGCAGAATGAATATACTTCCCAGCCTCCTTTGTAGTTAGGGAAGGCCATGTGTCACAGTCGGCCCAAGGAAATGAAATCAGGAGTTTCTGAGTACAAACTCAATTCTTTGTAATTTCTTCCTCCTACCTGAGCACAAATGTGATTGCAGAAGCTGAAGCCACCATCTTGCAACCATGAGAGAAAAGTCTAGAGTACTAGTCCTCAACCCTGACTTCAGGCCCACCTTAACCGACCTCCAGGTGTGGGACTAAATGAGAGGTGAATAAACTCCTCTTAAGCCCTTGTCATTTAGGTTTTCTATTATTCCACCCAAACAAAATCGTTCATGGTCCTGGTGGGCACTGGGCAAAGTAAAGCAGGGTACAAGCCCCTCTGGGGTTTGTTTCCTGCTTCCCTTCAGACCATCAACCTTCTAACCCAGGCATCCTCAAACTATGGCCCGCGGGCCACATGCGGCCCACCTAGGACATTTATCCGGCTTGCTGGGTGTTTTTGCCACCACTGCCTGTCCTGCTTAGCAGCTGACTTGTCCTGGGGCCCACAGTCTGGCCCTCCAACGGTCTGAGGGACAGTGAACTGGCCCCCTGTTTAAAAAGTTTGAGGACCCCTGCTAACCCTTTATGCCTAGTCCTGCCACTTTCCAGCTGTCCTGCCCTCCTCCAAACAAATATGCATGCCAACACAATTGAGTGTGAGATTTGTAGGCCCAAGACTAGAGAAAGTGGAGTCTGGCAAACCATGATATCCTGCGGACAGCTCCTGTCCCAGCTAGCCAGGACACATGTCTATAGTATCTAGAACCAGTGAATAAGGGGACTGGAGGTGATGCTAACACTCTGAGAAGCACTAAGATTAACCCAGATAACACCTCTGATCCCTCCTACCCCATTCTCCTCTGTCCATAATGGTCTAAGGAACCTGCCTAGAGCCCTCCCAGGCTGTCAACATCACCCCCAGGCTTTCTACCTCCACAAAAAAATGCTCTATGCAACCTGAAACTCAGGGCTCTGTTGTCTCCTGAGTATAAATTGGACATAGATGTGCCCCAGAACCAAGGATAGATGGGAAATTAGGAGATAACAGGGCCAGGGCCAGGGGAGTGGTAGTCTTCATAGTCCCTTCCTCTCAGTCACAAGAGTGTATTGTTCATGCTTTTGGGTATATCATCACACTGAATCCTCACAGAAGAAGTATTATTCCCATTCCACAGAAGATGAAACTGAGGCTTGAGGGTTAAGTGACTTGTCTAATATTATGAAGCCAATTAGTTTTCAGGATTCAAACCCAGATCTGCCTGATTCTGACACCCAGCCTTTAACAACTCAGTTGCTGTTAGTGCCACCTCCATTTTGAACAGCCAAGCCAAACCTCCCTAGAGACTGTGGGAGAAACCAGGGGAGAAAAAGTTTGGGGAAAATGTAGTAAATTAATAACAATTGTCAATTTTGAGCAGCAGCTGTATGGTATCACCCTGTGCAGTTTGTCTATATTTTTAAACTTTCTCAAAATAAAATTGTTTAAAAGATAAAAAAAATGAAGGAAAGAAGAAAAAAAAAAGGTAGAGCCAGGCCCAGGCTAGAGTGGGGCCTGGCAAGGGCCAGGCTGGCCTAGCAGCAGCCCTTCCACACAAGAGCTCCAGTGTTCCTTGGGCCCGGCTGCCATCCAAAAGCAACATCATTGGCACCAAGCAAGTCTGCCCTCTCCCCTCACAACTCTGCTCGAAGTCAGGTGGGGGGTGGGGCCTGGCCTCAGGAGATCCTGATGGTGCTCTAGGAGCAGAGTTTGCATACCCTCGCCAAAGGCCTGGTACCTCATGGGTGTCCCATCAGTACTGGCCAAAAGGGGAGGGAGGGCAGGTCCCAGCATGGGCCTCCACACCTCTCTCCTCTATATGCTCACCTTGGGTGAATCTCTACCTTCTCTCGCCACAATTAAGGATAAAAGCAGGAAGTGTTTAATATGGTAGCAAAAGTGATCAAGCTCAGTGGAGAGTCATCCTGAGCCCTCCCTCTTTGCCCCAAAAGACAAGGGCTTGAGTTCTGTCAATCACTTTCTAGATGACCTTAGGATAGTCATGCCATCTCCCTGAGCTTGTTTCTTCACCTACAGACCAGAGCTAAATACCCCTTATGCCATTTGGTTTGGTAGAAGAATCAAAGGATATAATGCACGTACATCACCTAGCATGGGACTTGGCACGTAGTAGGAACTCAGCCAAGGGGAGGACTTCTTCCCTCCTTCTTGTTCAGGTGAAACTCATTCCTGTCTGTTAACTGATTCATTTCCCCCAACACTTCTGGGAAGAAAAAAGCAGGAATGTGCCCATTTTCTGGACAGAGAAACTGAGGCAGGGGTAGGCTAAAGGCAAGATCTTGAATTTACAGGCTCTCAGCTCTGCTAAGCAAGAGGAAATATGTATGTGCACACTCGTGTGTGTATGTGTGATTGTATGTGTGTTCAAATGTCTTGAGAAAGAGACCATGGATGTGACTAGCAAAAGATTATACATTAGCAAGAGAGTAAGACAATAAGAGAGGCAACTCTCACTGAGAGTGCACCTCACTGACTTTCTCAGCAGGTCTCCTGTCACTGTTTACTTATCTGCTTCTCCCCACTACAATGTCAACAGCTCCTTGAAAGCTAGAGGTAAGGTCCAATTCACTGCTTTGTCCCCGGGATTTAGAACAGTGCATGCCATATAACGCACCTTCAATAAATACTTGTCAACCTGGCGTGGTGGCTCACGCCTGTAATCCCAGCACTGTGGGAGGTTGAGGAGGGAGGATTGCTTGAGTTCAGGCGTTCGAGGCTTGTCTGAGTGAGAGTGACACCCTGACTCATGAAAAAAATAGAAAAACCCAGCCAGGTGCTGGGGCGAGTGCCTGTAATCCCAGTGGCTTTGGAGGATGAGGCAGCAGGATGCCCAGAGCCTGAGTCTAAGGTTGCAGTGAGCTATGACACCATTGCACTCTGCTCAGGGCATAGGGTAGAACTCTGTCTCAACAAAAATAAATAAATAAATACTTGTTAAATGAATGAATGACTTCGTGGGAGAGCATCAGCCTGTGTTGAGGGTCAATGTGAAAGAGTGGGCATGTGGGAGGGGGAGCCCACAAAGGATATGGGGAACATACCTCGGGGTTTTGGAGGATTGCCAGTCTGAGGGATTTTGGCATTTCTGGGAGACAAGAGGGTTGCATGACCAGGGCTATGAAAGCCTTTAGTTTGCCTTTGGCTCAGGGAATGGCAGGAAATGCCCTGGAGGTTGAATGAAAACCATGTGGGATCTAGCTCCTGCTGGCTGCTTACCCTGCCTACCCAACAACCACATTCACTAAGGGAGCCAGCAGAGGGCCAGAAGTGGGGAGATGAGCCTCTTCAGGAATCAGGCAGGCCTGGCAAGGGTGCCTCTGGGCAGGCAGCTTTCTGGGCATTTTTTCTTTTTTTTTTTATGAGACAAAGTCTCACTCTGTCACCAGGACTAGAGTGCCATGGCCTCAGCCAAACTCACAAGAACCTCAAACTCCTGGGCTCAAGCAATCCTCCTGCCTCAGCCTCCCAAGTAGCTGAGACTCCAAGTGCCCACCACCAGGTCCTGCTAATTTTTCTATTTTTAGAAGGGATAGGGGTCTTATTTCTTATTTTGCTCAGGCTGGTGTTAAACTCCTGACCTCAAGGGATCCTCCTGCCTCAGCTTTCCAGAGCGCTAGGATTACAGGCCACCCTGCCAGACCGGTGACAAACCTTTTTTAAAAATAACCAATTATTATTATTATTATTATTTTTAAGACAGCGTCTCACTTTATCGCCCTCAGTAGAGTGCCATGGCATCACACAGCTCACGGCAACCTCCAACTCCTGGGCTTAGGCGATTCTCTTGCCTCAGCCTCCCAAGTAGCTGGTACCACAGGTGCCTGCCACACCTGGCTATTTTTTTGTTGCAGTTTGGCCAGGGCTGGGTTTGAACCCACCACCCTCGATATATGGGGCCAGCGTCCTACCCACTGAGCCACAGGTGCTGCCCAAGAAAGCCATTCTTTTGTCTGAGAAGGAAAAGAAAAAAAATTTTTTTAATTGATTTAATAGGCTTTTTAGTTATGTAAAGAAATGCCACGGGCTCGGCGCCTGTGGCTCAATCGGCTAAGGCACCAGCCACGTACACCTAAGGTGGCAGGTTCGAATCCCCAGCCCGGACCCACCAAACAACAATGATGGCTGCAACCAAAAAATGGCCGGGCATTGTGGTGGGCGCCTGTGGTCCCAGCTACTTGGGAGGCGGAGGCAGGAGACTTGCTTGAGCCCAGGAGTTGGAGGTTGCTGTGAGCTGTAATGCCATGGCACTCTACCCAGGGGGATAGCTTGAGGCTCCATCTAAAAAAAAAAAAAAAAACAAGAATAGAAGGTTTCAAGTTATGGAGATCATTGATTTGGAAATCAGTATGTCCAACAGTGACATTTTACAGATGAGAAGGACAAAGATGAGAAATGGGGAAGAATTTGTCCAAAGTTCCACAGTGCTGAGACCACAGTGAAGAT
>CAUYQV010195513.1:0-14211 GCA_963574575.1 Galagoides demidoff
TGGAGTTAGATGATATCTCAAAGTGGTTTTGATTTGCATTTCTCTGATGATTAAGGATGATGAGCATTTTTTCATGTGTTTGTAGGCCATGCACCTGTCTTCATCAGAGAAGTTTCTGTTCAAGTCTCTTGCTCACATAGAAATGGGGTTATTTATTCTTTTCTTATTGATTAGTTTGAGTTCTCTGTAGATTCTAATTATCAGACCTTTGTCAAACAACCTGCAAAAATCTTCTTTCATTCTTGAGTGGCGCCTATGGCTCAAAAGAGTAGGGCACCAGCCTCATAAACATAGGTGGTGGCTTCAAACCTAGCCCAGGGCAAAAACTGCAAAAAACAAAACAAACAAACAAAAACTTCTCCCATTCTGAAGGTTGTCTGTTTGCTTTATTTACTGTGTTTTTTGGGCACAGTTTCCAAGTTTTTTGTCAGCATTCTTTTGGGGGCAATTTAGCCTTACTGGCAACAGAAGACAATATTAAATATGTTAATAATCCACACTGAGAACACAGTGTAAGCAGGTTTCTAACTCCTCAGGGGTACAGTGGGAACACACCACCTCCCAGGAACACTGGTGAGTACCCCTGGTTATCCTGCATTAGGCAATTTCACACAATCATTTTTTCTCTGGGGCTGAAGTCGTTGGCTTGATCTTCCTAGGAGCTTCAAGAACAGAAAGTAGTTTACTTTGTCTCTAACTTCTTTTCCTTGGTGTTCTAGAAGAATGCACTGTTTTCCGGATCCCACCACAAAAACTCCCCTGAGGATGAAGCCTTCACCTTCCAGGTTTCCAGAACAGCCTCCCATCCAGGGCCAGAGGAAGTTGTACCACACTCTCAGATGGACAAATCTCATAAACATGATCTTCCACCTTTGTGGACCGTAAAGCTTTTTCTTTACATCAGGGAGGATTTCTCCTTTGAAATAAGGCTGGAAGTCCTTGAGCTCAGTCCTGATCTTCTCCTTCACTATTGCAGAGAGGGGGATCCCCAGCTCCTCCAATTTAGGATTTTAGGGAGGACAGGACTACAGTCTCCTCTCAAAAGAGGAAATAGCCTGTCCTCCGCCCAGCCACAATCACAGCTCTGTTCTTTTCTCATAGTTCCTTTGCTTTGAAATTTCTTGGTTCCTTCTCCAGTGTTTTTGGGTATATCGCCTCTAGACACTCCAGAGCTGCTCTCTGCTGCTTGAACAGAAACACCTCACTGTTGGCCAAGAGCAGCGCCAAGACAGCAGCCCCGTGCTGATGGACCACATCCTTGTGGAAAAGAGACTAGAGTCCTGGAATGTTCCTTCTCTGGTGCCCAACTCCTGGAAGCTGAGGGGTCAAACACTCCCAACACCAAGGGTTCTAGGGGTGGACCCTGCCTAGCTGCACTTCTTATGACTTTAGGAAAATAAAAAGAATAGTGGCCCTCAAGGTGGTACAAGCCTGCAATCCTAGCAGTCTGGGAGTCCGAGGCTTGGTGGATTGGTGAGCTCAGGAATTGAAGACCATTCTGAGCAAAAGTGAGACCCCATTTCCACTAAAAATAGAAAAAAAACACCCAAACCAAATAACAAAAACTGGCAGGGCATTGTGGTGGGTGCCTTTAGTGCCAGCTACTTAGGAGGCTGAGGCAAGAGGATGCATTGAGCTGTAGGTTGGTGTGAGCTATGATGCCATGGCACTCAACCCCAGGGTGAGAGAGTGAGACTCTGGCAAAAAAAAAAAAAAAAAACCCAGCAGCTCGGCGCCTGTGGCTCAAGTGGCTAAGGCGCCAACCACATACACCTAAGGTGGTGGGTTGGAATCCAGCCTGGGCCCCCCAAACAACAATGATGGCTGCAACCAAAAAATAGCCAGGCATTGTGGCAGGTGCCTGTGGTCCCAGCTACTTAGGAGGCTAAGGGAGGAGACTCACTTGACCCCAGGAGCTGGAGCTTGCTGTGAGCTGTGATGCCACAGCACTCTACCCAGGGGAACAGCTTGAGGCTCTGTCTCAAAAAAAAAAAAAAAGCCATGTGTAATGGCTTATGCCTGTAATCCTAGCACTCTAGGAGGCAGAGCTGGGTGGATTGCCTGAGCTTATGGGTTCAAGACCAGCCTGAGCAAGAGCGAGACCTCATCTCTACAAATAGCTAGGCATTGGGGCAGGTGCCTATAGTCTCAGCTACTCGGGAGGCTGAGGCAAGAGAATCACTTGAGCCCAAGAGTTTGAAGTTGTTGTGAGGTATGACACCATAGCACTCTACCAAGGGCAACAAAATGAGACTCTGTCTCAAAAAAAAAAAAAACATAAAAAATAAAATAAAATAAAATAAAAAAGAGAGAACAAACAGGAGAAGATCCTAGGAGTATAGGTCTTCTCTGGTTGAGGCTAAGCAGGGATGGATCAAAGACATCACTTGTAAACATGATGTTCAGTATCTATATGGGAAACAATTTCTATCTATGATCATAAGGAATTCTCATGTCACACTGACTTCCCTTCTTTTCAACATTAAGAGATGCCATTCTTCAAAATTATGCGTGAGAAAATTTTGGCAGATGTAATCATTTTCCTTTCATAACGTCAGAGATTTTTTTTATATATATTGTTTAATGCTAAGAACACAGATATCCTAAAGTGATAAACAATTAATAAACAGTTTTGTTTTTCTAAACAGGATTATAATAATAAAATCAATGGTGATTCAAACCTCTAAAAGAGAAGAACACACAAATTATGCACAATATATTTCCTCTTACCTGAATTGACCTTAAAATCCTGAACATTTCCTTTAAGAGACATCAGTAGAATCATATGTCACTCAACAACAGGGATAAGCTCTGAGAAATGCATCTTTAGCTAATTTCATTGTATGAGCTTTACGAAGAGTACTTACACAAACCCAGATGGTATAACTTCCTACATACTCAGGATACATGACACAGCCTCTTTGATCCTAGCCTACCAACCTGTGCTGTGCAACTTTAACACAATGGTAAGTATTTATGTACGTAAAGATAGAAAAGGTATTGTAAAAATATGGTATTATAATCTTATGTGGTCCATCACATTATTATGTAGAGCATGACTACATTAAAATTGTGCAAAAAACCTGTACCCATAGTGTTTAAAACATAAAACCAATACCTGACTTACACACGACAAAAATTAAACAAAAGACTGTAAAATAATGTATAGAATTCAAAGGCGAGTCAGGGGAATAAAGGTAATTAGGGACACCTGATTTTTTATTTGTTTGTTTTGGGGAGGAACAGAGTCTCAAGCTGTCACCCTGGGTAGAGTGCTATGGCATCACAGCTCACAGCAACCTCAAACTCTTGGGCCTAAGCTATTCTCTTGCCTCAGCCTTCCAAGTAGCTGGGACTACAGGTGCCTGCCATAATGCCCGGCTATTTTTTGTTGTTGTTGTTGCAGTTGCCATTGTTGTTTTAGCTGGCCTGGGCTAAGTTTGAACCCACCAACCTCCGTGTATGTGGTGGTGCCCTACCCACTGAGCTACTGGTGCCACCACACATGATGTTTTCTAAAGAAGGAAGCTTTGATGATGTCAAGCCTGGATGAGCCCAGGAGTCTGAACCCTGAGCAGTTACCAAAAAGAAGGATAAAATGTTCTATCTCTAATAGCAAGCAAATTAACAGGCCCTGTGTTAAAATTTCCAGAATGAAAACCAAGGTAGTTTACAGTAAAAAATGTTCTCCTTAAAAGCATGGCCAATATGTGGTTGAGCCAGGACTTGATTCCAGCTACTTGGACCAGACCATGGTTTTGGAGCCCACTCACCTGGTGGGGACTGTGGCTTGGAGTCCCAGCACACCCCATGGTGGTGCTGACTTGTGTTCCCGCTTCATTCACATGCACTTCAGGCACCTTCTCTCCTGAATATTTGTGTGGCCACATCAGCAGCCTTTCTGCCCTCCAATTCATCCTTGTGGCTGTTGGAGTGGTCTTCCTCACTCATGGTGGAGGACCCCGAGTCACGGTGCATGGTCTCTCTCCCTCGGTGAGCACCTGAGTCCAGGTCTCTCTTCCTGGGCGTACTTGAGAGGCTGGACCACTGCATCCACAGCAGGTTATCCAGTGTGAGCTCCTTGGACTGTGAACATGGTCAAACTTATTTCTGATCTAGAAGTTAGACAGGAGTTGGGGGCTGATAGGCACTGAATCCTAGAGGATTCAGAACTCGAGGTTACACTGTTCCGCCACTTGGCCAGATAGAATTAGCAAGTTATTGTTATTTAATTTGCCATCCATCCACGTGAAACTGTTAGGAGCCAGTTGCTACATGAATACCATCAACCAACGCGAACTTGTTGTGAACCTTCCCAACAATTTTCGTTCCTCACCTCGCCTGGTAGATATTTCCTTTTCTTGTTCCGGATGAACTTTCAGATCCATGCACATACCAAAAATTGAAAGAGTAGAGCCTGGTTCAGAAGGATATTATACACAGCAAATCCTCTTTTCCTATTGTTGACTCTGGTTATCTCCGGCAGGTCTCTGAAGATGTCAGTATATGTGAAGATGTCCATTACCACTGCAATCGCCTCTCGCACCGAGGAACTGCTGGCTCAGAGAGTCCCTGCAGCGATAGGAGTCGCTGGCACCCGCGTAGCGAGGCTGGAAGTGCGCCTGGACGCTCGTGGAGCCGCGGTAGGTACCCTGGTAGAAGGCCGGACAGTCAGATCCAGCAGCAGCGGCTCCAGGGCCCACTGCTCTGGGAAGTAGGTGCCGGAGGAGCAGTAGTGCCACTAGCGGGTCCTCGGCAGCCGCCGCGGCCTCCACACCCACATCTCCGGGCCGCGAGGCCCCGCTGACGATGGCGGGGTCCAGGAAGCCGCCCAGGAGCTCACCGCGCAGGCGGAGGGGCCGCCGGCCACCAGCTCCTAGGACTCCTGGCGCAGCGCCTCGCTGAACAGCGGGCAGGGTTGGGCGGCCGCAAGGCGACAGGCAGGCGGCGGGCAGCTGGTTCAGCACCTTCGGCCGCAAAGCCAAGGCAGCGCTCGGATGAGACAGCGCTCAACTTCAGACGTTCTTCAATTTCATTCCTGATTTTTCACTCTGATTATTGATGATCTAACTTTATTTCTTTATTTAACTTAATACATCTTCTCTGTTAAGTAGTTAATGATGTATAAAAATTTATACCTTAAAATAACAAACAGAAGATTCAACCTTCAACTCTATCCCCATGTTATATGTTTAACACCACAATTTCTTTGGGGGAGGTTGGTTTTCCTGACTCAGGAAAAAGGTATAGAATGTAAAGACTTACGAGGCTTTCCTATCTATTTTATTGAAAGCCTTCTGCCACAGCACAAATATCCCCAAATAGCAAAGACCTCCTTTTTAGACAAGGGAGACATACAAAAGCAGGGAGAGCTCATGACTCCATTATCTCTTGGGAAGTACCTGCTCTTCCTTGGTGTTGATCACCAGCAAGTGAGCCCGCATTCCAGAGCAGTTCTTCTGACTTTCGTTCCAAGATCTTGATTCGGGAGAAATAAAGTAGCATTTGGAACTAAGTGACTTCCACCTCTTTGGACAACAGCTCCAGACTTTTCCTGTATTGGAAACAGAAGCATGTAAATATAACGTAAGTAGTCACATATAAAAGTGTGGGTATTATTAAAACTTAGGACCAAAGGAGATCACATGGAAGCTGGAACTCCCATCCCTACCCAGGTGCAACAAGGATCACACTATATCCCTCACGTGTAAATGAAACCAAGTTTACTTCAATCAGGCAATAATGAGACGGGGACCTCTCTCTCCCACTGGAGTGGGCATCAGGAAAAGCCAGATAAAACAATATTTAAGTAAGATCCAGACTCTGAGAACATAATGCAAAAATGTCCAGGTTCAATAGAAAATAACTCATCATACCAAGAACCAGGAAGTTCTCAAATGTAATAAAAAATAATAATCGATAGATGCCAAAAACCAATATCACACAAATGTTTCAATTATCTGACAAAAGTTTTTAAGCAGCCATGATAAAATGCTTCAACAGGAAGGTGCAAACATGCTTAAAATAAATGCAAAAATAGGAAACTTCAGTAAATAAATAGAAAATATAGGCTCGGCGCCTGTGGCTCAAGTGGCTAAGGCGCCAGCCACATACACCTAAGGCAGCGGGTTCAAATCCAGCCCAGGCCTGCCAAAACAACAATGATGGTTGCAACCAAAACAATAGCCCGGCACTGTGGTGGGCACCTGTGGTCCCAGCTACTTGGGAGGCTGAGGCAGGAGACTTGCTTGAGCCCAGGAGTTGGAGGCTGCTGTGAGCTGTGATACCCATGGCACTCTACCCAGGAGGATAGCTTGAGGCGCTGTCTCAAAAAAAAAAAAAGAAAGAAAGAAAATATAAAGAAAAACAAATGAAAATGTTATAATTGAAAAGTACAGTAACCATAATAAAAATCTCAGTGGATGGGCTCAACACCAGAATGACAGAGAAATCAGTGTATTGGAAAACAAAAACAATAGAAATTGTCAACTGAACAACAGAAACAAAATAGAAAAAAGATAAATGTATATACACCAGGAAAGAGAGGTGGAAATGTATAAAGCAAAAACTGGCACAACTGAAATGATAAATTTGACAAAGACACAATTATAGGTGGGCACATCATCACCCCGCTCTCAAAAGTTGATAAAACAACTACATAGAAAATCAGCAAAAATGTGGAAGAACTGAAAAACATCATCAACCACCAGGATCTAATCAACATTTATAGTGCACTCTACATGACGACAGAATACCATTCCTTTCAAGCACTTATGGGATATATTTCAAGCTAGAACATATCCCGGGGCATAAAATAAATGTCCACAAATTTTAAATCATTGAAATAATAGAAAAGTGTTCTTCACCACAATGGAAGAAAATTAGAAATTAATTAAGAAAAAAACCCTCACTTTTAGGGCAGCGTGTATGACTCAAAGGGTAGGGCGCCAGCCCCATATACTGAGAGTGGTAGGTTCAAACCCAGCCCCGGCCAAACTGCAACAGAAAACTAGCCGGGCATTCTGGCGGGCACCCATAGTCCCAGCTACTCGGAAGGCTGAGGCAAGAGAATCGCCTAAGCCCAGGAGTTGGAGGTTGCTGTGAGCTGTGTGATGCCACAACAGTCTACTGAAAGCGACAAAGTGAGACTCTGTCTCTACAAAAAAAAAAAAAGAAAAGAAAAAAAAATGGGTCAAAGAAGAAGCCTCAGAGGAAAGTTTTAAAAAATGCATTAACTGGGGTGGTGCCTGTGGCTCACTTAGTAGGATGCCAGCCCCATATACTGAGGGTGGCGGTTTCAAACCCTGCCCCAGCCAACTGCAACAAAAAAATAGCTGGGCATTATGGTGGGTGCCTATAGTCCCAGGTACTTGGGAGGCTGAGGAAAGAGAATCACCTAAGCCCAAGAGTTGGAGGTTGCTGTGAGCTGTGATGCCATGGCACTCTACCGAGGGTGACAAACTAAGACTCTGTCTCTAAAAAAAAAAATGCATTAACTGAATGAAAATGAAAACAGAAATGTTCAAAATTGCTATTCTTCAATAAAAGAAATCAGCCTTTTATTCAGATGTCTCCTGAAGAATCAGGAGATGTGGCTTGGCGCCTGTGGCTCAATCGGCTAAGGCACCAGCCACGTACACCTAAGGTGGCGGGTTCGAATCCCCAGCCTGGGCCCACCAAACAACAATGATGGCTGCAACCAAAAAATGGCTGGGCATTGTGCCAGGTGCCTGTGGTCCTAGCTACTTGGGAGGCTGAGGCAGGAGACTCGCTTGAGCCCAGGAGTTGGAGGTTGCTATGAGCTGTGATGCCATGGCACTCTACCCACGGGGACAGCTTGTGGCTCTGTCTCAAAAAAAAAAAAAAAAAAAAAAGAGTATATCTATCATAGAATGCTTTGACTCTGAGGTTCAGTATGGAGTCATCAGTTAACTTCTTATTTTTTTCTAAAGTCTCAAAAAATAGACAACTAATATTCATAAATAAAAATAAAAGGCTCGGCACCTGTGGCTCAAGCAGCTAAGGTGCCAGCCACATACACCTGAGCTGGTGGGTTCAAATCCAGCCTGGGCCTGCCAAACAATAATGGCTGCAACCAAAAAATAGCCAGATGTCATGGCAGGTGCCTGTACTCCCAGCTACTTGGGAGGCGGAGGCAGGAGAATCATTTGAGCCCTGGAGTTTGCTGTGAGCTGTGACGCCACAGTACTCTACCCAGGGTGACAGCTTGAATCTCTGTCTCAAAAAAAAGATAATTTCAAAAAACAGACAATGCCAAATTTTATAGACAATAGAAAAAGAAGAAATACTTCAAAATCATTCTAGGTCATCTGGATACACCTGATATTAAAATTGGAAAAAATATATTATTATAAAGGGAAATTACAAACATATTTCTTATAAATGAGGATGCAATATCCTAAACAACGTATTAACAAGTTGAATTAAAAATTAATGTTCAAGTAATATACTTTGGTCAAAATTAAATCTAATTTATGTGCGAATTAGTCAGTATTTTCTTTTCTTTTCCTTTCCCTCACCCCTTCCCACCTTTTCTGTCTGCTCTCCCCTTCCCCCATGCCCCACCGTGTCATAAATTGTCTTCATATCAAAGCTGACTACATTGGATTCTTGCTTCTCCATTCCTGTGATGCTTCACTAAGAATAATGTGTTCCACCTCCATCCAGGTTAATACAAATGCTGCAAAATCTCCATTTTTAAAAATGGCCGAATGGTATTCCATGGTATACATATACCACAGCTTGCCAATCCATTCCTGGGTTGAGGGGCATTTAGACTGTTTCCACATTTTAGTGATTGTAAATTGAGCTGAGATAAACAGTCTAGTACAACCCCATACATCAATGGGGAAGAGAGATGAACAGAACCTTCTCTAAAGAAGACAGACAAATAGCTAGCAAACACATGAAAAAATGCTCATCATTCCTAATTATTAGAGAACTGCAAATTAAAACCACTCTGAGATACCATCTAACCCCATATTACAAAATCTCAAAACTGCAGATGCTGTCGTGGATGTGGAGAGAAAGGAACACTTTTACACTGCTGGTGGGACTGCAAACTAATACAACCATTTTGGAAGTATGGAGAAACCTTAAAGAACTCAACCTAGACCTCCCGTTTGATCCTGCAATTCCATTACTGGGCATCTATCCAGAAGGGAAAAAAAAAAAAACCTTTTCTTTTTTCTTTTCTCTGGCACATAGATGGTTTTATGAAAGAAAATTAACTGATTAAATAACTTGGGACTGATGTTTCTAAGTTTCCAGAAAGCATTCGGTAACTCATTAGGCTAATTTAATCAGTGATGCATATAATTTACTGTTATCTTGGAGATTAGAAATGGAGACACCTCTTTCTGCTGTCCTCTGTCCTCAGAATCTCCCGATCTATGTGGATGTTTGTAAGCATCCATCCCTAGGTTCATCCCAGGGTGGGAGGAAGGCTGTACACACACGGCCTTCCCACTCATTCTTTAAGTCATGTCCTTTACTCTATCTAGTCTCCCTCCAGTGAGGTGGCTGGGGACACTGTGTGGTTAGGAAAACTAAGATGGGACAAAGAGATGGAGCTTGTAGAAAAAGAGCAAAAGCTACTGTTGAAGGCTGATCTGTACGAAAACAAGAGGTAGTAACGGGTGGGTGAGGGAGGAAGGGGGCTCATGCTGATGGAATGTCCGGTGCCATCCTGCACACACCTCCGTGATTCCCACATTCGGGGATTTCAAGGGGCAGCAGAATCTGGCCACATGTTTTGTTGGAAACGAGCCCAAATTGCTCGATTTCTATTTTGCCAAATAAGGAGCACAGGTTGTTCCTTCCCTCGTCTGAGGCTATCCACTTATTTTGGGACATTCTTGTAAAACCCAAATCTCACATATATAACTTCTAAGTCACTCATCCAGCTCCAATCACACCGCACATTTCGTTTGAAAATTCGTCACAGGAAAAAAGGTTATCTCAGAATTTGAGAAACAAGAATGATGCAAGGGCACCTGCGCTACGTTAACGGTGATATTAGTGCCTCGTTCCCTCATTTTCCCTCCTGCAAAATGGGTTTAAAATATGCAGTATTTGTGTTTGTATATGTATACACATAACGTGAAACTGAACACATCTTCCCCATTCCGTGCTGAGACCTGTGCTTAGTTTTCACTTTGAATCAATAGGAAGGAATCCTTTTGATGTTTGTCATTATAAAGGCTCCAATGGAAAGTGACATACATCTCCTAGTAGTGCTCAGAGCAGGTCCTCTTGTGTTTTCCTTGGCATACTGAACCACCGCTAAGGAGGTGGCGAAGCGGGACGAACTTTAAGCTCAAACACTGCACCACGGGCTCGGCACCATGTTTTTGGCCTCTGCCGCTTCACGTATTTGACACGGCAATTAGCGCGCTTGCTCCCGCCGGGAGAACTTTGTCCGGCGCGGAGAGGCTGAAGTCCCCGGGAGCCACGCTGGTCCGCGCACCCCCACGGGCACAGGACACGCCCTCGGCGACAGCCCGCGGGCCCCAGCCTTGGGCAACCTTGGTTCCGGGCGGTCGGCACCCGCCAGCAGCGCCCGCTCGGCCCGGCCCGGACTCCGCAGGCGCCGGCTCAGCTCGCGGCCGCGCCTTCCCGCCCCACCCCCGGACGCCCCTCGGCCGGCGCCCGCACATGCTCTTGGCCACCAGGAGGGCCCGCCAGCTCCTACACGGCTTCCTTCTCGTCTCGAGGATGGGAGACTCGGCCTCAAGGATCGTTAGCCCTGAAGAGGCCCTGCCGGGGCGGGAGGAGCCGATCTCGGTAGTGGGTAAGGATGGGGCGCGCGGGGGGCGCGGGGAGGGTGCGAGCGCCGTCAGTGCGCATGCGCGTCAGCCGCAGCGGCCGCGCCTTCCCCGCTTGCCCGGAAGGAAGCGTCCGGCTGGCCAGGGGCGGGTCGGAGGCCTGCGGTGTGCGCAGGCGCCAGGGGCCGGGGTATCCGCGGGCTGGGGATGGGACTGGCGTCCCCTTTCTTTGTTTGATTTCTCACTTCCTATAACAAAACTGAGAGCGTTGAAGGAATCTCGCCGGTGGGTGTAGCTCACCCGTGGCCTGAGTTTTGAGCTTGGAAGGCGCGGTCTGGCTGTCCATCCTTGGTCGCGCGTGTGTCCCCCTGTCCAGTGTCTGGCTCCCGCCACCTGCAGCGGTAGTGCAGTGGGGCTTGTCCCAGGAAGTTCCGGAATGAAACCGAACCCGGAAAACCTCAGTTTTGCAATTGCGCCTCAGGCCAGTTTTGTGGCTGCAAGAATCACCCGCAGACTCCAGCTGTCCCCCGGACTGCCCGCTGTCTGCGTGGTCAGTCGTTAGAGGTGCCCTTTTAGATCAGTGCTTCTCAAACTCCCAAAACTTTTTAGTCTTAGACGGTACTTAGGGAAAATACAATAAAAGTGGGCTACTAGAAAAATGGTCACGTACTTGGATACCTCTTAATATTAGACTGTTAAAAAGTTTTCAAAAGTTTACTCTCAATTTTTGTCGCAGACAGCACGGGGCCACCAGTAGGAGGACCATAGGTTTGAGCATAGCACTCATCTGCCCTCACTCCCAGCATCAGCACTTGGGGGATACCCTCACCCCAGACTACTGAGTCGGAGACTCTGGGGGTGGAGCCCAGCAATCTGTCTTTAAAGCAAGCTTTCCTGGTGATTTTGATGTGGGCTATAGTTTTAAAACCACTGTTCAGGGCTGTTGGAGTATTAAGTGTTGTTTAATCTTTCTCAGTGCTATCGAAATTCATCATTTTAAAATTTCCTAAGAATTCTGTTTTTTTTTTTTCCTTAAAGTATTGTATACGGAGGGTTTTTCATATCAGAATACTTGGTATGGGAGTAGAGAAGGTAGAGGTTTTTTGGACTAGGGGTAATTTGGAAACCATGTGACTTGTTTCTTACCTAGTTAATAGTTTCTATCCCTGGTGTTCTCCATCATTTCACCTCCAACTCATCTCCAGCCTTAGAAGTTTATTTTTTGTTTGTTTGTTTTTGTTTTGGCCTGGGCTGGATTTGAACCCACCACCTCCTGCATATGGGGCCAGTGCCCTACTCCTTTGAGCCACAGGCACCACCCTCTAGAGATTTATTTTTGACTCAAATTCAGAGATTGAGTTTTGAAAAAAGGTCCAGATTATCCTTGGTTATTTTTTTAGAGACTTATTTATTTACTTTTTGTTGTTGTTGCAGTTTTACCGGGGCTGGGTTCGAATCCACCACCCTCAGTATATGGGCCCAGCACCCTACTCACTGAGCCACAGGCACTGCCCAGAGTATCTTTGAAAATGTGTAATATGTATAGCCAGAGTATAACCAGGTTGTTGAAAGCTATACATTTATCTTAAAAATTCTCTTTCACAATCTGATATCTGTAAATGGACATTTAGAAGCAGTGCTCTCTAAATGCTGAACTTCCTTGGCTTCTACTATATGTAATTCCTTTGCACAAACTACCATGTCTTCTATACGCCCTTCCATACACCAAAAAACAACCCAAAAACTCTTGATCCTATTTCCAAACTGGTTCACGATCAAGATTGACTAAAATTTAGTTGGGCTTCATCTTAAGCAAAGTCTTCGAACCGACTTCCCAGGATGTAAGTGATATTTTTGGTAAAAGATTAACATTTCAGAAATGAACCAACAAGTTCTTTTTCATATCCACATGATTATTTTAACGGCAAAACCTCAGGACCTGGTTCCTTTCCAGGCTCTTCTGTCTTCTCATCGAGCTGTGTTTTTCATACACCGACACATCTCTGTATTTGGGCCAGTAAACTGCTTTTTTGCTTTGGTGTAGGGCCAAGCCTGCAATACACGTCCTTATTGTTCATCTGTTGTAACTTTTTTCACCCAAAGTATTTAAATTTTAGATTGTGGCTGTTTCAGTCTCGACTCCAAGGGAGTATTTCTGTCTTGACAGGTTGCTGAAAGTTCAGATTCGCCCCAGAAATGGGCCGTGTTTTCTCTTCTGTGGGTTTTGGTGGCTGTAAACTTGAAACTTAGGGTCTCGATACTACTGTTTCATAGCTCTTCAGGTCTCTATATTACCTCTGTCTTTTGTTTGTCACGATATTTGCGCACTGACCTCTCAAAAGTTCTGTGACAAATGTCGCCTTTAGACTTTAGAAGATAGGGCCTTTTGCTTGAGCTAGCATCGCCTGTGCATTATTACTAAATACTGTGAGTACTAAGGGTTATCATTTTAGCTTGTCTCCTACTGGTTTTGTATTCTTAAGGGAAATGTCACACTTTTATAAACTGTGGCCTAGTAATAGACTTCCATTTTGCAGGAAGGGAAGAGTCAAACTTTCAAACTTTTAAAATGCTTCATTTCTCCCAGCCTACCTAAAATTGATCAAAACACTAGTAGGCCTACTTTGGTGATTGGTAAAAACTGACAGTGTGGTAGAGTGCCTCACTTATAGCCTGCTCTGTTGCTGTGAGGGTGGCTTCTGGACAGGGGTGCCTTCTGGGTAACGCTGGCTGGCCGATGGGACACACAGCGACGTAACTGGCCTTCTATGTGGAGGTCGTGTCATTCTACATCAGTGCCTGACTACGAAGCAATACTCTGAGAACCAAGACTGGGGAGGGGGAATTCATATATGTTGAACTGCACCGATAAACAATTGCTAAGAGATAGGCTGGAGGTGGAAGGCTTATAATTAAAACCTCAGAGGGTCTGCTATGTTGTTAATATGTGAATTCATTATAGTAAGATCTGAAATCTTATTTCCAGTGAATTAATAATTGTAAAAGCCTAGCTTTTATTTTATATGGAACCCTTTTATTTGCATATTGGAAACATTGCTAATCTATGTTTCGGATTGACTCTTTCTACAAAGTTTAAATGGGATCAGGTAGTTTGGGGTTTGGAGATATTTAAAACAACTTTGACAAGTCTAATTCAATCTCTGCTTTCTTTTACATCCTTAGATAGTGTGCACTGTATTTTTTTGTTGCAATACTTTTTTTGGGGTAGAAACAGGTAGAACCCCATCTGAAGGTATCGTCTTTTAAGAATTTTAAATATAGGCTCGGCGCCTGTGGCTCAATCGGCTAAGGCGCCAGCCACGTACACCTAAGGTGGCGGGTTTGAATCCCCAGCCCGGGCCCGCCAAACAACAATGATGGCTGCAACCAAAAAATGGCCGGGTGTTGTGGCGGGCGCCTGTGG